>JAJSOF020000039.1:29181067-29207250 GCA_025594305.2 Periplaneta americana
CCAGGTGGTGACAGAATTTTTCTCGTTGCCAAACTTTCAGAACGGCCCCGAGGTTCACTCAGCCTCCTATAAAATTGAGTACCGGGTCTTTCCCGGGGGTAAAAAGGCGGCCAGAGCGTGGTGCCGACCACACCACCTCATTCTAGTGCCGAGGTCATGGAAAGCATGGGGCTCTACCTCCATGCCCCCAAGTGCCTTCATGGCATATTACGGGGATACCTTTACCTTTTTACCTAATATTAATTGTCTCTAAAGACAATTGTTTCATAATAATAATAATAATAATAATAATAATAATAATAATAATAATAATAATAATACATTTTACGTCGGTGTATTCAGCGTGACTTGTTTAATGTCTTTTGTTGCTTCTAAATACTCTAATTGAACCGTTGAGCAAGAAATTATTTCTCTTCCGATTCTTTATGAAACTTTCTGTTCCTGCTTATAGAGACAAAAGGTTTGTAGAACGACATGATACCGCCACGGCTGTTTTCAGTACGTGAATGGGACAGACAGCAATGTACACAAAACTCTCCTTATCCGTTTGAATGTGTGTGATTACACGGTGTATCACGATACCAGTTTTGGTCATAGCTGCCATAGACCTACATAAAAAATAACGGAACTATTATCTTCTAAGCCTAGTAAAATCTGTTTCATTTTTACAGGATGTAACATTGTTTCAGGTGGAAAGTGAGCTGTCAAGCTTGTTATTATTTGATTCACTACCTCACAATATAAATCGCGTAACATTTCCTGAAAGTCTGGGAAGTTACATGTCTCACTACTTCCTAATTTTAATGGGATTTTTCTTGGTCGTGTAAGTTTATGGGGGCTTGAGTGCAGTGTATAAGATTTTTCAGTAACATATTTCCGAAGTGATAAAATGTCTCAGGATTTCTGGTTCCTTTCATAGAAGACAAAACAGTATCTACAGAAGTACAAGCTAGACAATAATTTAATGAAACTTTTTGAATAACTGTCATAATAAGCAGGCCCGGATGTAGGTAAAATGCCGCCCCCAACTCTCACAAACAGTTTATGAGCAGCTATTTTACATGTCATGTTTAGTGTAAATTAGTTTTAAATGAAATGTTACAATTCAGAAAACAATAAATTATTGGAATCAAAATACGAGTACATGCATCTCACTTGTGAATTATAAAGATTTCCTTTGCAATTTCTTCACAGAGAAAGCATTGAAGATATCATCGAAGTCGATCTGACGAAGCACATCAGACTCGATGCAAAGAAATATATTCAAACTTATTCATTGTTGAAACAAAATTGATTTGTGAAAGGCAAGCTATGGTCAGTGTTGACAATTCAGCGGTTTTCCAGCTAAATCTAGCTTTTTTGGATAACCGTCTCGCGGGTAAAATTATATTATCCCGCTCAGCGGGAATACTAGCGGTTTTTAATCTTTAAAGTTTCTGAAATGAAATTCATATTAGCATTATAACTGGCTTTCATAATTACATTTAATTCGGTCAGTGTGTGTTTTGTAAAATAATGGATGTGTTAATGTCGTCATAATTCCATATTATATATGTTACCATTAAAACCCGAAATCTGTCAAAACCAGTTTCAACTAGTAAAAACTAGTTTAAGCAAATAAAGATAGATAGAAAGTGAGTTTTCGTATGATCTAGAATCAATGTCAGGTTAGGTTTGGTTTGTTTAGGTTTTTGTTTGGTAAAAGCCTAAAAAAACCTAAACAAACCAAACCTGTCACTGATTCTAGATCTTACGAAAATTCGCTTTCTAGCTATATACTTTTAAAACTAGTTTTCACAGTTGAAACTGGTTTTGTCGGATTTTGGGTTTTAACGGTAACATATGTAGTGCAATAAGAATTTAAATATGTTGTGTCTGCGATAAAAGTTGAAACTGGTTTTGTCGGATTTTGGGGTTTAACGGTAACATATGTAGTGCAATAAGAATTTAAATATGTTGTGTCTGCGATAAAAGTGTTCAAAATTGCTTTATAGCGCTCAGTGGGAATGATAAAAGTGTGCAATATTCGTTACATTGGCGGGCGAATGTCGTTACATTGGCGGGTGGATCCTCTATCTTGACCATTATTATTATTATTATTATTATTATTATTATTATTATTATTATTATTATTACTGAATAATAAGTATACATTAAAATCTAGAGATCTTTATTAGAAAATCGCGGGTTTTCGAAAGCCATCTAGCGGGATTATACGAACAACTGTTGGCAACACTGGCTGTGGTTTATTTTTAAGCATTGGTTTTGTTGATGGTATAATTATTACGAGTATTTTTTACTTCGACAGAAATTATAAAGTAAATTAAAAAATAAACTCCAACTCCTTGCGGAATAAACCTTTCATATATAATTATATAGTTCACATGCTGGGAAGTGATTAAATAGAATTGTTGACGATATAATATTATATTGGAAATGTAACAGAGTTGTGGTTATTATTCATAGCGATAAAATAATAAATACACATTCAATCTGGCTTTCAACAATGCATTCTTGTTTATAATAGCAGTTAAATTTAAGCATTTTCACAGTATAATAACGTGATACCAGCATTACAATATAACTATACAGCTGCACACTTTCCTTATCGAGGAATTCTAAACATGCATCTACAGGGTGCAATTTTCCATGCGTTTACTCCTCCAATCTGGGGAGAACATTGAAATGATCAAGTTGAAAACGAATGTTCAATTAAGATGCATGCAGATTGTGCGCCATGTTGAATGTCATATTCACTACGTACAGTACATATATTAATTAATGAATATTAAATATCAATCCAATACTTACGCCTACTTGATTCGCAAAATTGTGGTTGAACACTCCATAGGCAATCGTATTTGCGATAATCTTCACTAAACCTAATCGTACTGTACTTCCCGCCATTTTCAGCTTAAAAGGTCTACTATCATCAAACGAAAGAATTTTCACTTTATACACAGCTACCTAAAACAATCAGCTGTTCGCTACATGCTATTGTTGAACGAAATACACGATATCTGCAGCTACACGGTTCAGTTTTCCATGTGCGTACGCATGCAATCTGGAAAAAATATTGCAAGGATCAAAATTAAAATGCTCGTTCAATTAAGATGCATAAAGATTTTGTCTCTAATGATGCGCAGTTTTTAGCGCATTGACTACGTATATTAAATATCAATCTTGCATGCATTGCTTGAATGCGTTAAGTAGAAAGAAAAGTTGAACAGTGTAGCTGCACCTGAGGAGTAGCTTTCAATTGCTGCATGCGCTCTCATTATTACTGGAAAAAAGCATGCACAGTTGAATGCGTTTCGTTCACTCTTACATGCATTGCTTGAATGCTTAAAATTGAAAGAAAAGTGTAGATGCATCTTAAGTTCCTCTAGAAATGTATGTATGTATGTATGTATGTATGTATGTATGTATGTATGTATGTATGTATGTATTTACACTGCAAGTGGGCAAGCACCCGGTGGCAGTGGTATATACAATATAAACAATACACAATAAAATGATAAGCAATACACAATAAAATTTACAATACACAATACAATTTTACAACACACATACAATTTTATACACAATACAATAAGAATACACAATACAAATTAACACAATAATAATAAAACATAAATAAAATACCTAATTTTACAATACAACATACATAATTATTTATAGGCTCTACATAAGTTTCAATAGTCTTTCACTTTACTCTCATCTCACTCACTGTAGTGGCACTATGACGCATTTCACTGACACTTTAGCACACATTTCACTGACACTCTGTAACACATTTCACTGACACTATAGAACACATTTCATTGACGCTATAAATTATCACTGATCGGAACTGTTCACTGCACTGTAAAACCATAACTTCACTGACTCACCTCGCTTCACTGATACAACAGTTCAAATAAGTCAAATAATTACACCCTTATGCATACTTATAAACAGAACTACATTTAAACTAAACATTTCTAGCCTAAGGCCCTCTTACACGCTATTTTTTAAATAATTTACAATTCAAACCAAGGAAGTAAACTCGTCAGGTTAGATAAATACATGTCACCTTAAAAAATTAAATGTTGAATGTCACCTTAATTTTAATTTGCACTTTATACACAATTTTTTAAGTTATTCTTGAATCTCCTTAAGAAGGACAGCCCTCAAAGACCGCTGCAGGTAGGTCATTCCAATCATTTATAGTTCTATTTAAAATGAGAATTTACCTACATCCGTTTTCTGTTTCCTACATTTGATTTTAAAATCATGATCGTTCCTACCATAGTACGTTGGCTTTTCTAACCGAGCCGTTATGTCTACCCATGCTTTCTGACCTAGATGTGCTCTATACAATGATGTTATTCTAGTTTTCCTACGTCTGTTTTCCAAAGTTTCCCATTTAAGTTCTTTTATCGTATCGTTTCTATCTTCTCTTTTACCTTTAACAAATTTAGCTGCCTTATACTGGATTCTTTCTATGGAATTAATCTGATATATTCTATAGGGATCCCAACACGTAGTTCCGTATTCCATTAACGGTCGCACTAACGACATATTCTCGGAAATAATCTAAAAGTCTCGGGTTTCAATTGTAAACCTACTGTATATTAGTCAGGATCACACAAAAAATTAAATTCTTCAGTCAGGTTTTGGTTTTCGACTATTCCATTTCACATGCAGTTTAAAACGCTGCAAACAATAATGACAATAAACAAAGTAATTACTACGAGCAGAAGGCAAAAAGAACTTGGTCGGAACTCAGAAATATGTTCCATGTAGTGTACGAGTACCGGTAGCCTACATTACTTCCTGATCATACACAAGCCTCATGTCCAGCAACAAATTTTTTTAGTGAATATTTGTACCTAGATACTATGGATAAATCCTAATGATAGGATTCTTAAGTTTATAAAGAAATGCCCAAAAATAGTAATCCATTTTACGTAACTTTTACGATCACTTATTTAAAACAAAATCCACTTTTTATATGTTCTGTTCAAATATCAATGTTAGGCCTGTCTTTAGGATATTTCATCTAATCTAACCTAGCCTAAGATAAACTATGCTGAACTAAGCTTATGGGGATTTCGCCTCCTAAATGTGAGAAGATTTTCCCGCTCAATTCCACAAAGTTAGTTGATGATACTTCGAAAATGAACTATAGGTCAATGTTACTTATGTCCCGCCCACTATAGAGACATAGGCCAATTTTACACATATTTAGTTTAACTTGTTGCTTCTTTGACAGGTTAGGTTTGGTTAGTTTAGGTTTTTGTTATAGCCTACTTGCATAAACGATTATAGCGCAACATTGGCAGTGATAAAAGTGAAATATTCGTTCAGTGGGCGTTGGATACTCTACATTCACCGAACTATATAATAAATAATAATGTATACAAGAAAACATAAAAACATCACCTTACCTCACTGATCTGTAGGATAAAGTGATGCTGTAGACGTAAGAAGACTCACACATTCCCACACGCCCTAATGTGCAATGCACTTAAACATTATTCAGACAAATATTGAATAGTACCGGTATATAATTTGTGAATTCTTCCAAACTAGTTTATATATATATATATATATATATATATATATATATATATATATATATATATATATATATATATATATATATATATATCGACTATGAGTAACCTACTGGCAAATTTTCATAACCAAATTCTTCTAAATCCTACGACCAGATAATATTTCATAGATCATAACATCATTAATTGAATACTCCACAATTTGTTCCTCTGTAAATGTTACTCACTGAAAAAAATGTGTTAACACAACCAGTAAAACTCTCCAACATCCGCAATTTCAAAAGAAAACAATGGAAATCAGCAAGAGTTATAAAGACCCTAAATATGCTGACGTCAACTTCACTCAAGACCTAGCACAGTAGTATTAGGAGCACAGATCACGTTAGGAGATCTCCATATATACTGTGGATCTAGCTTCACTTCAGTATTTCGATATAAATCGACACTACACAATTGCAGAATCATTGACAATCAACAACATTCACGCAAGATTGACTCAATAATAAATACATCATCTCTGTTCAGTAGCTCTGCCTCACCTGAACATTCAATGCTAAAAACAGCCGGCGATAAAGTCCTAATATTTAAAAAATTGAAAACTCAACGATGAAAAGACACCGAAACACAATCTACACACATAGAAGACAAGAATTAAATATCGTGTAATATAAGATCGTCAATATTTCTAAAATCAATCGATATCTTCCTTCGTTAGTTGTAAACAATAAATTGACCAATAAAAACAAAGCAAAAGTTATCTGTAAATTGACCTCAAGATTAAGTAATGTAAGTATACCATATATGGTGTTTATTTAATGTTCAAGTAAAATGATACAAGCACAATGTTTTTTAGGCTCAACTTATAATCAAAGGCGTGATAATATTGTATTACTTTTAATACACACAGTAACTTTCGATATCAGTGTCATCTAGACAAATATTCTCGCTACTAGAGAGAGAGAGAGAGAGAGCGAGAGAGAGAGAGAGAGAAATAAATCGTCCGGCGAGACTGTAGAAATTCCCGGTAGATGTCAGTGAAGTGATCTAGTGTTAAACTAGTGTACGATCGATGCGAGCTGGCGGTGAATAACTAAAATAGCTTTCATAGTCACAATTAAAAATAAAAAAAACGCCTGACAGTCATTCTTAGCTTCTTTTCGTGTGTAAAGTATCATCAGCAAGAATCGTATGATTAAAACGATATGTATACATTTTTGTAATTAGAATCCTGTTCCCAAGTTTAAAGTTTGTATCTATCGACGCGGAAAGTTGCGATATCTCGAAATGAAGTGTGTATATGTTAATGTTTGTTTTGTTTTTCAAGGTTGGAAAGCAACATTTTAATTTCATAGCACTGTTGGCTATCTGCTGTTAGAAGTAGTAAAATTATTGGCATTTTAAAAACTAATTTCTAATATATAGTTGACATTCGTGAAAAATGCCCAAGCGGAAATTAGAAGATGAGTTAGAAGAGGACTGGGCTGAAACAGGGACCAAAATTAAACCAGGCACCAAGAAGAATTCACTCGATTCTGACGAGGAAGACGATGGTGAAGAAAAAGGCATACGATATTTTGGCAGAAGATGAAATTGAAGGTAATAAATGTGAAATTAAGAGGTTATCGGTAGCCATCATGTTCCATCAAATAACGTACTGTAGTATGTAACTTAGACCTAATGCATTTACCTGTACGGTAGGCCTACTCTTTTTCCCATTAGAAACCATGGTACAGTAAAAAATAAATATGAACGTTAATTTTATTTTATATATATATATTCAGGTCAGGAAGATGGAGCTGGTGGTTTTGATGGTGAGGTTCGTATTACACCATTCAACATGAAGGAAGAATTGGAAGAAGGGCATTTCGATACAGATGGCAATTATCACTGGAAGAAAGAAGGAAACATAAGGGATAATTGGCTAGAAAATATTGACTGGGTGAAGGTAAGAAGTAGTACAATTTATTTACCTGTAATACGTAATTTTAATTAAATTATCCGTTTTTACAATAGAGTAATTTTGGCTTTTGTTTCAGACTGACATGCTTAAACTTATAGGTCTAGGCTATCTATTTTACGAAATGTCGGATGCTTAATGGCCCTAAGGTGTAATGCAGAAGTATTGATTTTTAGAGATCTATATTCATTAAATGTGAAATGTTAGAGCTATTTAAAGTTTTTGGTAGGCTAATTCCCAAGGAAAGTTATCTTGTCCGTCCTCACCAAACATAACCAAAAACTGAACAAGATTAGACTAGGTTAGGTTCCCTAGGTTTATTTACTTTAGGTTAAATTTGTTGATGAAGGCAGAGTACTTCTACTTGGAAATTCAGCTTTGTTATTTTTATTTAAAACAGTTGGAAAACTAGCCTATAGCTGCAGACAGGTAAAAATAATGCAGTGGTGTCATTTCGTTCATACCAGAATTAATGTAACTTGTTAATGAAAATTAGCAATGATAGGCCTAGTTTAAATTAAGCACACGGTTTTCACAAATAAATACTTATCATTTTCCTTTATAATGTCAATAACTAAAATAACTTAAGTTATATCTCCTCTGAAATTGTGTTAATCCTTTATGCAAAACAATAATAGGCCTAAATGAATGAAGGAACATAAAGTACCATGAAGTAAAATTGCAAGAAGTGTATATGTATTCAAAATTAACATAAATATGGATATTGTCAAAATAAATAGTCTGTATTTATGATCGACTTTTTCATTCATGTCAAATAAACAAAAATTGGTCGAAAAGGGAAATAAAGCTAAAATTGCATCATCTTGCAGCAGGTGTTCTGAGTATGTTTGGCCCAATATATGTTTATTTTCCATGTTGAAATTTATTAAGCCACGCCACCATAACATACTCGTGGATGAGAACTTAAAAGCATCACTGAGGGTCAGCTGTGCTGCTTCACCATTGCGTTTCTTTATTGTATTTTAATTTGTCATTAGCATGACACATGTCATATAGTGGCACTGCAGGTTATATTTTCTCATCATAGCCTATTGAAAATCTTCTTGCAAATTAAATATCTCGAAACATTTTCAAACTTTGTAAAAAAAAAATGCCTCCTCGCATGAATGTTTTTTTTATTGATTTATTGGGCATGCTTCCGAATAGGGGTAGCGGCATTTCCCTTAAGGTTAGAGCTCAGTTTACTGTCTTCCTCCAACGAGTTTAGCACTGGGACCTGAGGTATTCTTGCTATCGGTGCGGGGGGTTGCAGGTAGATTCTTTTGTTGCTACAGACAAGCTGAGCTGAGTGGAGTGGGAAGTATTAATCGTCTAAAAATATGCAGTCTTCAGTTTGTAGTAGTGTGTGAATATTTCCTATACCTAGGCCTATATGGTTTTGTTATTAATATATTAAATATGTTGTTGCAATTTTTGCTCAAACATCTCCCTGATGTTAGCTATGTTAATATTATATGAATTACTCATATTAAATATTTCACCGTTACAAGTCATTTATAAGGAAACATGCTGTGGAAAAGTTTTTAGTTTTATTCTATTGGAATTTTAGAAAAACAGATTCCTATAATGTCATGCGAAAATAATTTGTTGGTGATATCTTAAAATACAAATCAATTAATTTTACTTCTGAAGTGAGTTTAGCAGTACAGTATATTTAAATTGATTACTTTACAAAAATTAATTCAATTCTACTAACCACTAAATTTTATAGTATGATTCTTCTTTTCATTTATATTATTGTAGTTTTATTATGATTTTTCTTTTTATTTATTTTATTGTATTTGTATTTCTGGTGGTGTGATGGCCTTAACTTCACCAGAACAAATAAATGGAATTTTCTACAATACTTTCCTTCTCTGAACACGTAACTACGAATGGTTGTATCTCTATCTCGCCAAAAATACGTTAGAAAACTAATAGGCATACTGCTCTCGTAAATTGGGCGAATGTTTTCAGTATGATTGTACTTCCTTCCAGACTGCCGCTGTCACTGTTCCCTCCCACTCCAGTACCGCGCTAGACTAGTCAGAACCGCATTCCTCTCAGCACTAAACTCCTCAGAGGATGACAGTAGGTGTGTGTGTATTAATCGAAAAAATGTCATATAAACATGAGTCCTATTCTCAATATTTTCTAGCCCCTAATTTTCGATTAATACACACCTAAACTGAGCTCTAACCTTAGAGGAAATACCGCTGCCCCTGATCGGAAGCACGCCCGATTTATTTTACGATGCTTTATCAACTGTGATGGCTATCTAGTGTTTGAATGAAATTAAGGTGATAATGCCAGCAAAGTGAGTCCAGGGTAGCCTACAGCACCAAAAGTTACCCGTTAATGGGGTGAGGGAAAACTCTGAAAAAAGAAAAAACCTCAACCAGGTACAAATCAAGAAAAATTGGCTCAGTATCTGGTGGAGTTTCCGGGTAGCTCAATTGGTAGAGCGTTGGTACGTTTAACCAAAGATTCCGGGTTCGATGCCTGGCCCCGGAACAATTTTTCCCTCGAAAGTATTCAAATCAACTTTACAGGGAGTTATACCTGAAAGCTTGATTTGCATAATACACGTCACTGTATGTTAACAGAAAACCACAATTTAAGTCACACAGACTTAGTGTGCACTCATTGTTGGTTGCTTGACGATTGTCAGCCCACATTGAGGTCTGTGGATACAGAGGGAAAAATTGGATCAGTGTCTGGTGGAGTTCCCGGGTAGCTCAGTTGGTAGAGCGTTGGTACGTTTAACCAAAGGTCCTGGGTTCGATGCCCGGCCCCGGAACAATTTTTCCCTCGAAATTATTCAACTCAACCAGATAACTTGTTCCAACCAGGATTTGAATCCTGAACTATGAAGTGATAACAACATAAGGGTAGAAGGCCTTTGTAAACCACTATCTGAACTTTCAGCTGTCATGTTCACATGCTACTCACAAATGTCTACTGACTACTCTCCACTGGTCAATCACCTACATCAACTAAGGCAGTTTTCTTCCTCTCCTTCCAGCACAGTGGTGCATACTCTGTTCAAATACTGTCCAATAATAATACCACAGTCTAGTATATACAGTCACGAAGCTCAATATGTAGTAAATATGCATCCATAGATAGTTGCTAACCACTAGAATCGCTAATATCGCCTCATTACAAACAATGCGAAATAGTACCGGCACAGTCTATTGTTCCTAGCACCCTCACAACTCAAGCTTCGTGACTGTATATACTAGAATGTGATAATACTGGAAATTTCACGGTAAAAGTGGCGAATAACTCGCCAGTGCTATCGACCAGCAGGGATTGTAGGCAGTGAGTATGACTTGACGGATAGTATAGCACAGTGAACTTTGATGTGAGTTTTGTTGCAGAGGTCCTGAATCATTCTGCATAGGCTGTGTCAATTACGATGATAATTTATTACTAAATTATGTACTGCAATACATGTTTATAAGCATAAAGTTTTAATATACAAATAAAAGAGCTTAATAAGTTCCTATTGAATTGAAAGGATTTCTTTTATTATTTTTTCATACTTTACTGATGACGTGAAATAAATTTATCTGTTAGTTTCTTATTAAATCTATACATTAAAGTAGTAAGCATAGTCATAATATTATGTCTTATCCTCTTAGCTCTCAAGAAAAATTCCAATTACTTCAGGAAAATGATGGTCTATGCTTTATAGACTAGAGCAGCCAAAGTTTCAAATCTGCCTCATTGTGCGTGTGTAATACTGATGATGGATATGGATTAAATGAATTGTTCTCTGTTTAAAAAAAATATGGTAATTTCTAGAAGACGGACAAAATCCAACATGGCTGACGAAAACTACCAAAAATATTCTGCCAACTATGAAGTACAAATGCCAGCAAACATCACAAAATCAAAGATGTAAAGTCAAACATATATTCATATTTTTAAAGAAGAACAAGCCCTCCAAAAAATGAAAATAGGCCTATGTTTAATTTTTCACCTTTGATTTTTTTATGTTTGGTGGCATTCGGACTTCATAGTTGGCAGTTTTCGTCCACACTGTTAAGACTGTTGTAATAAATAGCTGATGTTGTCGTTTGGTAATGCCGAATTTCTGACAATGAAATCATTAATTCTCTCGCTCTCTAGTATTTTTCACTCAAGGACGCCAAGTTGATAGTGGCTGGGCAGTGTTGAAGATGATTTTGATCCATTTCCTCTTGAAGATCACATAAGGGACAGAGTGATGAAGGAGATATTCCAATCCTGTGGAGATGCTTGGCCAAGCAGTCGTGGTCTGTAAGCAGTTTAAAAATTACAACTACATTCTTCCTCGGGTATCCAGAGACGTTTTGGGTTGATTCCCACCTTTTATTTTTGGAAATTTGGAGATGATGATTTGTTATACTTTTGTGGTATTGTGAACTAATTATCCATTTTGTTGTATAATAGAATAATTGTGAAGCAGGTTTCTATTCTAAGTTCACACATTTTTCACAAATATCATAAAATGACAAACTTTCAATAGCTTTAGCCATCAGACACAATATAACACCATTCACGTCAAACAACCCAGAACAACTTACAAAGTCATTATCCATTCAGAATTAACGAGAATTCTAGAACAAATGACAACTATAACCAATCAAATGGAAAGAAAATCACAAAAATCATAAAATGACAAACTTCAATAGCTTTAGCCATCACAGACAATATAACACCACTCACGTCGAACAACCCAGAACAACTTACAAAGTCATTATCCATTCAAAATTAACGAAAATTCTAGAACAAATGACAACTATAACCAATCAAATGGAAAGAAAATCGCAAAAATCATAAAATGACAAACTTTCAATAGCTTTAGCCATCACAGACAATATAAGACCACTCACGTCAAACAACCCAGAACAACTAACAACGTCATTATCCATTCAAAATTAACGAAAATTCTAGAACAAATGACAACTATAACCAATCAAATCGAAAGAAAATCACAAAAATCATAAAATGACAAACTTTCAATAGCTTTAGCCATCACAGACAATATAACACCACTCACGTCAAATAATCCAAAACAACTGACAACGTCATTATCCATTCAAAATTAACGAAAATTCTATAACAAATGACAACTATAACCAATCAAATGGAAAGAAAATCACAAAAATCATAAAATGACAAACTTTCAATAGCTTTAGCCATCACAGACAATATAACACCACTCACGTCAAACAACCCAGAACAACTGACAACGTCATTATCCATTCAAAATTAACGAAAATTCTAGAACAAATGATAACTTTAACAAATCAAATTAAAAGAAAATCACGGCGACACCTAGTATAAAAAAAACCTAGAACTAACATATAACAGTAACAAAAAATCACTAACATTTAACTCTAAAATAAAAAGTTGGTAATACTTAGTACATTCAACCAAGTGCCCGTCTTCTATGAAATTATCAAAAACGGAATAAATATTAGAAATAACATCTTATTTGAGTCTGTTTCTTTTTAATAGATTAAGAAGAAGGATGAAAAGCCAGAAGGTGCAGAAGGTGATGAAAATGATAGCGACAGTGATCATTCAAACCCTGGAACTCCATTTGATGACATTGCTGTCTACAGGCAAATGTTAGAATTGATGAAGCCAGGTGAAACTGTTGCGAAATCTTTACGAAGGCTGGGTAAGTTGCTGAAATATAGTAATAATTGTGGGCCACATTCTGGCCTAGGGCATACGGAAATAAGTTCAGTTGTTCATAGATTATATTGACGTGACGTCATGTTTGACTCGTGCCACATGTACTATAACGAAACACTTGCATCTTGTTTGTGCTGCAGTTGCCGTTCTATTCATGATTCAAAACTAGACTCCGCTGACTGTTCACAATGCATTATAGTGATAAAAACTGATACTATGATGACTTTACCTAGGATTTAAATTATTTTTCATTTATTTTATTTATTTATTTTTACTGATTGAGTTAAAGGCATATAGTCTTTTCTTTCACTCAACAAATATAAATAACAGCAATATGGAAAACAATCTAATTATAATAATAATAATAATAATAATAATAATAATAATGATAATAATAATAATAATAATAATAATAATAATAATAATAAAACTTACACATACACTCACCCTAGTACATAACATAACTTTTCACAGATACATACGAGGCCTGTCTAAAAAGTATCCGACCTTTAGCCAGAAAAAATATTTCAAATACCTGACGGGGTTGGGACCCTAATCCCCTTCAAAGTACGCCCCTTGTGCTTGCACACACTTAGCCCACCGATCCTTCCACTGCCGGAAACACCTCTGGAAGTCTTCTTTTGGAATAGTGTTCAGCTCCGTCATCGCATTCCGCATTATCTCTTCTCTACTCTCAAAACGGGATCCTTTCAGTGGTGTCTTCAATTTTGGAAACAACCAGAAGTCGCAAGGAGCCAGGTCTGGAGAGTAGGGAAGTTGGCGAACGGTTGTAATTCCATGTTTGGCCAAGAAAGTGTGGATCAATTAGGATGAATGTGCGGGGGCGTTGTCGTGATGCAAGTGCCAGTTGTTCGCCGTCCACATGTCTGGTCTTTTGCGCCGAACTGCATCACGGAGTCGCCGGAGAACATCGTGATAGTACTCCTTTGTCACCGTTTGTCCTTCCGGTGCGTATTCGTGATGCACAATTCCACGGACATCAAAGAAAGCAGTCAGCATCACCTTGATTTTGCTTCGCACTTGCCGCGCTTTCTTCGGCCTTGGAGACTCGGGATGCTTTCATTGCGACAACTGTCTTTTTGTTTCTGGGTCGTACCCGTACACCCATGACTCATCTCCAGTTATCACGGTGTTCAGAAACCCAGGATCAGTGTTGGCGGTGTCCAGAAGGTCCTGTGCAACGTCACGACGGAGGTCTTTTTGTTCTGGGGACAACAACTTGGGCACGAATTTCGCAGCCACTCGGTTCATGTTCAAATCATCACGCAAAATTGCATGTGCAGAATCTTTACTCACTCCAACCTCTTCGGCAATCTCCCGCACGGTCGAACGACGATCTGCCATCACCAAATTTCGCACCCTCTCAACAACAGCTGCACTCCGAGCAGTTTGGGGCCTGCCACAACGTTGCTCACTCTCCGCTGATGTGCGGCCATCTTTGAATCGGTTGAACCACTCCTTAATTTATGTTACACCCATCGCATCTTCCCCAAACACCTGCTGAATCTTACGAATTGTTTGACTTTGAGAATCACCAAGCTTTTGACAAAATTTGATGCAGTATCTTTGCTCAATTCGTTCAGTCATCTTGAGAAAAACTAAATCCGACAAACACTTAGAACAGCACCTTACTTGGCGACCACCAGCCAGTGACTGGCACAAGCGAATGCGGTGAAAAAATTCAAGCATGCGCATTACGGTTCCTCCTTCCACCGTGCACAGTGGCGCCGCCTTAGACTCACTACTTTGCGCGGGAAAATTTAAGGTCAGATACTTTTTAGACAGGCCTCGTATCATGTACAGCGTGGCCTGCCGAAGTGCACAGTCCTGCCATCTATCCGCAATATGCGGAACCCGAATCACGCAAGTGAAGTGGGTAGGCATTAGACACACACAATTGGATACTTTAAAGTAGAAGGGTGCAAAGTGCCAAAATGAAACATTTGAGATAAGATAAAAAAATGTAGCTATAAGAATAATTGTACACATATTTGTGTTATGTTTTTTTTTACTGATAGAAAACAGCAATAGTACAGTGTTTACTCATTAATAATAGTGGTATGTAAAAATATTATTTCTTCATATTTAATTACATAACACAGATTGTGAAAAGAGTTAAGTAATGGGTACAGTTGCAGTAGAATGGTGCAAGTCCAATACCTATTTTTTCCTATTCTGGAGCAATTTTTACTCACATATCTGCCTGTAGAACTGCTTATGCTCCTCATTTGGAAGATAGGAAGTCATTGCTAGTAGATCCCCCTTTTCTTTTGTTCAGTTATTTCCCTATTTTATGCTTTAACTTGAATCAATGCTTTCTGCACATCTTTCATGTTTTTTTTCCCCCTTTTTAAGCACTTTAATGGTATGTACTGCTTCATTATGATGGGACTGTTTCACAGAAATACTACCTGCTTTACTAACATCATACTGAATGCAACATGCCTTAGAAATATTCAAGTTCTTGATGGAAATTAGTTGCTCAGCAACATCTTGCATATTAGGAAATATGACTCTAGCATTGAAACGGTTTGAAATGGTTTTACAACTTTAGAGTCTTGTACGATTTTAAGCAGGTCACTAGGAATGAAAGCTTTTGTCACATTCTGTCGTTTTTCAATCAAGGCGAAATCAGAATCACATTGCAAGAAACTGTGGCCGCTGAGAAGGAAACATGGTTCTATGTGCTCAAATAAACCAATGGCAACTAAAAAGAGGCACATGAAAACCATTACACGATTTTTGTTTTCAGCTGCACAGTTATCAGATTCTTCTTGTTTGTTATGTCCATATTCATCAGTTTTAGTACACACGAGGCAATCTCATTGGCACCTCTACTCGCGATGCTTTCATCCCACATATACATGTAAGACTGCATTGTATCACATACACAAACTCCAAAGTTATAACGTGAAAGCTGACATCTGTAAAACATTTCGCTGTGTGTAAGTTTGGGCACAAACATGACCTGTTGAAGATCCATTGCATTCTATGATGCAGCTCAACAGGGCGCTTACCGTCTGAAACTGCATGGTGCTGGCAACATAACATCTAAATATCTCGCTTAAGAAACACAAGTGGATGTAGCCTCTTTAATACATCATCCTCCTAGGCACTTTGCACTTTTCTGCATAATAATTTCGTTTTCTATGATTTTGGCACTTTGCACCTTTCTACTTTAAAGTATCCAATTATAATAATAGTAAGAGCAAAATGGAGATGTGTTTAGTTTAGTTATGTGTAATTCTAGGAGTTAAACAATTACAGCCACCAGCGTAGCTCAGTCAGTTAAGGCGCTTTCCAGCCGATCTGAAGTTGCGTTCGGGCGCGGGTTCGATCCCCGCTTGGGCTGATTACCTAGTTGGGTTTTTTCCGAGGTTTTCCCCAACTGTAAGGGGAATGCCAGGTAATCTATGGCGAATCCTTGGCTTCATCTCGCCAAATACCATCTCGCTATCACCAATCTCATCGACGCTAAATAATCTAGTAGTTGATACAGCGTCATTAAATAACCAACTTAAAAAACAATTACAATGTAGTATTAAATAATATAACTTAGACCAAAGGAATAATTAACATAATGAAGGAAAATTGATACATTAAAAATGAAAATCATGTTCTACAAAAGTAATATTTGAAGAAATATCTTATTCTAGAGACGAAAAGCAGTCTTTTTGACAGTCTGATTTTGAAAATAGTCAATGTCTGACAGCCCCTACACAAGAATTACTACTTACATTATTATAAAGAACGTAGGCTTAAGCTTACATTCATTAAACATAGAGTATTTACACTGTTACCCTCTGTTTAAAAAGTAAGTAGGCTATAGTATTATTAAATAAATACCTTGCATTAGAATACAGAACACTGTACATAATAGTGTAAATAATGTTTGATCAATGCAATTAGGCCTACATTCTTCATAATAGTGTAAATAGTAAAAACTAGTGGCTTGTGCATCAAATGCTGCAAACTAAGTTTGTTAGACGTTCAAATAAAAATTATTTCAGATTTATTTTCAATGAAAAATACCAGACATTTTGAAAGTTATTTGCTTCCATAATAATGAAACATACTCCCTCTGAATTTAATTAATTTAATTATTTAATTATTTATTTAATTATTTATTTATTTATTCTGGTGTAGTTAAGGCCATCAGGCCTTCTCTTCCACAACACCAGGAATACAAATACAATAACAGAAATAAAAAGGAAAAAAAAACACTATAAACGAAGTAAAGTCACACAAAAATATACACAGGTTGCAGTCACACAAACTTTAAATGAGTGATTAAGTATAATTAATTGTATCCTAATTAACTAACAAAACAACAAACTTGCGATTTTAATCTGGAGTAAAAAAACACAAATCGACACTTCTAGCAATATCTAAAAATCATTAAACAAGACAAAATTTTCCAATTTAATTTTGAATTGTGATAAAGTCCGCAGTCCCTGACATCATTAGGTAGCGAATTCCAGAGACGAGGTATTTCTACAGTGTACGAGGATGAGTATAGAGACGTTCTATGATGAGGGATAGAAAGAAGTGCTTGATGTCGGTTTCGAAGAGTTGTAAGAAATTGAAAGCGCGATAAGAGATAATTCGGAGTAGAAGTATGCATGATTCTAAATAGAAGAGACAGTGAATGCATTGTTCTTCGTTCCTTCAGACGCACCCATGAAAGTAACTGGAGGGAAGGTGTTATATGGTCAAATTTACGAGTATTGCAGATGAATCGTATGCACACATTATGAACACGTTGTAGTCTCTCAGCTAAGAGTGAACTTACATTAGTTAGTAAGGAATCGCAATAATCAAAATGGGGCATTACAAGCGTCTGAATAAGATTCTTTTTTAGACTAAGTGGTAGAAATTCTTTCATATGAAACAAAGAGTGAAGTTGAGAAAATATTTTTGCAAGTGTGTGTTACTTGGGTGTTCCAATTTAGATCGATATCCATAAAAATGCCAAGATTTTTAACTGTTTCACTGTATTTAACAATAATCCCATTCAATGTTATATGTGGTATAGTACCACTATCAAGAGTACTTCGTAGACGATTATGTCCCATTACGATTGCTTGCGATTTCTCTGGATTTAACCTTAATCCAAATTTGTGTGACCACAATGAAATCGAATTTAAGTCTTCGTTTATTTTATTTACTGCGTCACTAGTCTCATCAGGGTGGAAATGCAAATAAATTTGCAAGTCGTCAGCATACATATGGTATTTGCAGTGTTTTATCATTTTAGTCACGTCATTAATATAAATCATGAAGAGTAAAGGTCCGAGAACTGATCCTTGTTGAATTCCAGATTTCACGACACACCATCTTGAAGAATAATCGCATGCAATGACACATTGTTGACGTTCGCGAAGGTAGGATTCAAACCAAGTAACAGAACTTTCAGAAAGATTCAGAAGTCTTAATTTACATAATAGAAGGTCCGTGTCAACTGTATCAAATGCCTTACTGAAGTCAAGTAATGTCAGCAGTGTTAATTTACGTTCATCTGTGGCTTCACGTATATCCTCATTCACTTTTAGTAGTGCTGTAGTCGTACTATGTCCATTTCTGAACCCGGATTGGTATTCGTCCAGTAAGGCATGTTCGGTTAGATAGTTCATTAGTTGTTTGTGAACAATACGTTCCAGAGCTTTTGATAGGGCAGGTAGGATACTAATTGGACGGAAATCATTTGCACATAATGGGGTTTTAATTTTAGGGATCGGACGGATAAAGGCTTTCTTCCAGAGGTTCGGGTAGGTAGAAGTTATGAGTGAGGCGTTGAATATATGTGTTAATGTCGGCAGTATATGTCCAATATTTTCTTCAATAATATTATACTAATATTATCCACACCTTCAGCTTTAGAAGTAATACGTTTTATTGCCGCTCTCACTTCAGTTTCTGTGACATAAGTGAAGAAAAATATTTCTCTATCCGGAATTGGAGTCATTTGTAATTCGTTAACTGTCTGCTGTTTGTCGACCGTATCCAAGGTTATTGACTGTACCGTTGCAAAATGGTCATTTAGTTCGTCAAGAGAAACTGGCACACTGTCTATCTGAGTCCTGGGATTTCCTAAGCCAATTGTCCGTAAGTTTCTCCACAGTTTGGAAGGGTCAGCTCCCCTTCAAGATGTTATGAAAATGTCTCAGTTTTTGCGTTTCTAATGGCTTGAGTAGTTCTGTTACGTAAGAGTTTATAATAATTATAAGAGATTTCTGTCTTGTCATGTTTAAACGTTTTGTATGCAGTGTTTCTGTCCGTAATCATACTACGTATGTCAGCAGTCATCCATGGTGCTGGTGTTCTTTTTACGCGTTTAGATTTGATAGGAGCATGCTTGTCATATAAATTTATAATATACTCATTTAGTTTAACAAGTTTCTCGTCAACAGTATGTAAGGTCCATATTGAGTCCCAGGAATCTTTATTGCGTCTTCAAGTAGTTGGGTTTCATCAATACGTTTCAAGTCACGATACTTTATGAGTTTAGGTGTGGGCTTGGGACACTTCAAAGAATATACTAGATAAATAATATCGTGGTACGAAATTCCCGAAGCCGCACATTGTCCATGTTTTTGTACTTTGTCTGCATTCTTCGTAATAATTAAGTCTAATAGGGATTCGGAAGATTGGGTATGGTGGGTTGGTTCAAGGGGAAGGACTGCTAGATCAAGAGCCTGGAACATGGTCAATAGATGTCTAGTGTAGTTCGAATCAGAGGCTAACAAATTTTGTGTTAAGATCACCCATTATTAAGACGTGTTCATAATCTGTGATGAATTCCAATAACGATCTCTCGATCTCTGCAATATCGTTAATCTTCGGGGTTGGTAAATTACACAAATAAGGCATTTCTGAAAGCTTGTCAATACTTCACAAATAGCATTTCAGGTTTTCCGGCATACTCGCCAGGAGATGTGTGTATTATTCTGGGATTGAGATCTGATCTGACATATGCAGCAACGTCGCCCTTGTTTATTTAAACGATCATTTCTTAATAGCGTATAACCATCTATGTGTAATGTCGCTGAGGATAATGTAGGTTTGAGCCAAGATTCAGAGATGAGAAGAGCATGGAAATTCTGATTCGAGAATATGGATTGAATTTCGTCAAAGTGTGCAACCAAACTCTGAGCGTTAATATGGGCTACGTGAAGGGATGAAGAGTTCTTGGAAAATGCTGTTGTTAAAATGTTGAATGCTTCAGGGTGAGAGAGGGTTCTGGTCAGCAGGTATAGGGGAATGGTGTGAGTGAAGGTCATTGTACAATGTTCTGTCAGAGACAACCGGATTATTGCTGTCAAAAATCAGGGTATCCAACTTAAAAAGAAAAAAAGTTATATAAAAATATGAAGTTGCTACAAGTAAAGATTTCCTATTAATTAATAACTTAGCTAACTTAGCTAAATATAAACCCAGTTGAAAAGCTAGTAGATCTAACCTAGACTAAGAATTAAAAGTATAATTAAATAATAATAATAATAATAATAATAATAATAATAATAATAATAATAATAATAATAATAATAATAATATAGTCTTGGGAAACTAACACTAAAGAAAATTAAAAAGTAGGAAGAATAAAAAGTAACATTGCACAACAGCTCACAGTTCAGAAGTTCAAATCTGCAGCACAAGTTATCCGGTGCTTTACATTACCTACTTTAACGAATATTACGCCCGTCTATAGTCCAGACACTAGACACACCAAATTTGCCTATCGCTTCCCGTAACAGGCCATGCCTTACCTTGGTCAGATCTTCCCTCAGGGTCATTCCGGAGCCCTTCAGCCTCTTTTTGTTAAAGAAAAAACTTCACTTCTCTTCCTGTAACTACAGAATTTGACAATAATAGGCCTCGGTCTACCACCGTCGCTAGTCGTGCGGCCTACCCGGTGGCTTCATCGATATCTTCTACCTTCAGTTCCACTCCTATGTTCATTGCCAGTTCCACCACGAGCTTGTCGGTATTCTCGCCAACCTCCTCCTCGATCCCGAAGATCCTGACACATTGTCTTCTCTGATATTGTTCGAGATCGTCCACTTTTTCTTTCAGTTCACCAATTTTACGGTCCCGTTGCTCAATACTCTGCTTCAGGTCCTGGATAACTTCCGGTTGAAGTCTATGCTACGCTGCAGCTCCGACACTACCGCATCTTTTATAAGGTTGGCTAACGTTTGCAGCGCGCCAGACTCCTGCATCATGGCTAGAAACGTTTCTTTAACCACTCGCTGCACTGTAGCCTCGATTTCTTCAGACTTTAACATTTTCGGAGGCATGATTGCAAAGTATATAAGCACAATAATTCTGTAACACTTTATAAACTGGATGAGCACTATTCTAACACTTAACACTAGATATTCACCTTCTTAACAACGTCTAAACTAGGAGCGGTTTGTATGCTGTTACTGACTATCCGCCATATTGGAACATACATGTTATTTTTATGCCAAATACTTTTTCTTGAACCTATCCACCTTGAGTTTTTGAGTTTCAACGCGAAAACGCAAGTAAAAATGTCAAGACGATCAATGGGTTTTTCATGTGGGAGTAAAACAATATGCTATTTCAGGTCACTGTGGATTGTAGGTGAAAGTTAAAAGTCTGGTTTGCTATGCTTTCGAACAATAGACATAGCATCTTGGTGTAGCTGCTGCATGTAGAGCTTGAAATGTAGAGGGTAAAATCATTTTATCCTGCTAAGAGATCTTGCTGAAATGATCGGAATACTATAACATTTTCTAGGCCTCTTATTTTATCAATAAGTAATACCGTCTTTCCTTAGGAACTGTAATTTTTGCGCTCTCTCGAGCCAATACTGAATCTACACCACACCACCATTAAATACCGGTATATGAAAAAGACCCAACCCACTTGATTAATAACTATAAAATATTTGATTTTTAATAATAATATTATTATCTTACGCAAGTTTTGTAGTGTATATATTAACAGCATGGCAATAACTATTAATAATTAATTTCTAATGGTAATGATGTCATCAAACCACCTCAAGTTTTGTAGATTTTAATATCCAATACACAGCTGTACTCAGAAAATTACACACCGCAGAATCAGACCTGTAAATTATTTTTAGTAAATCTTGAAGCTTTTAATAACCAATTGAATTTGAACTCTAAATATGTCAGCAATCCTGCAGGTCATGGCCTTCGTGTAATAGCCTATTGTTTATTGTAGTGTGTGTTTTGTTTTATTTTGAAATGCAATTAGTTCTCAAAACTGACGAAAGATGGATTTCGGAAAATAGGAAAATTATGTAGGAAAACTGCATTTCACTGAAAACTACTATTTTTCTGAAAAACTTTGGGTTCCAAGCTTCAAAATGAGAGGTCATTTATTAAAATCCATTCAGCCGTTGTCCCGTAATTTCCATTACCAGTTCAAAATTATATAGATAGTGTAGTTTAGTATACATAATGTAAATAATTTAAATTGTAAATATTAGTGTAATTGTTAAAGTGGTCCACGTTTTATTCTGCCAAACTTGACCACAGTCACGTGAGCAATTAGTCAAGTACTTTGCTTGCTAGATGCACCCGCATTGTCTGCTTAAAACTCCAGTAACACTTAACCTTATAGCCTCATTGGACAAAGTATGGTCCCTTATGATAATTGTACTACATCATAACATTTTGTACTTTATGTAAGTATATACATATAATCAGAAAATGGAAGAACAGTTGAAAGAAGAGCAGTTTGGCTTCAGGAAGGGAAAAGGTATGAGAGATGCAATTGGACTCCTATGAACAATCGACAAAAGTTACCTAGAGAAGAATAAAGAAGTGGTTATAGTATTTTTGGACCTAGAAAAGGCGTTTGACAGAGTGAATTGAAATAAATTTATGGGGATCGTAAAGAAAATTGACATGGATTGGAAAGAGCGGAGGCTGTTTAGTAACCTTTATATGAAATGAGTCAAGTCAGGATAGGAGAAGAAATGTCAGAAGGAAGCAAAATAGAAAGAGGAGTAAGTCAACGATGCCCTTTATAACCTACCCTGTTCAACATCTACTTGGAGGATTTAGTGAAGATCTGTTTTCAGAACATGGGAGGAGTGATAGCAGTAGGGGGAAGAAGAATAAAGTGTATAAGATTTTCTGATACGGCAATATTAGCAGAAGAGGAGATGATACTAAGGGATATGCTACTAAAGCTAAATGACAGCTGTGAGCAGTATGGAATGAATATAAATGCCAACAAAACTAAGACCATGGTCATAGGAAGAAAAATTAAGAAGGTAAACTTGCGAAATCTAAATGAGGCGATAGAACAAGTGGACAACTTCAAATACTTGGGGTGTACTGTAAGCAGTAACATGAGCTGCTGCCAAGAAGTCAAAAGGAGAATAGTAATGGCAAAGGAAACTTTTAATAGAAAAAGGAGCATGTCCTGTGAACCTCTGGATAAAGAACTCAGGAAGAGACTAGTGAAGTGCTTTGTGTGGAGTGTATCATTGTATTGGGCAGAAACATGGTCATTACGACGAAGTGAAGAAAAGTGATTAGGAGCATTTGAAATGTTTACAGTTCTTGTATTATGTATTTGCACCATTATCTTATAATAAAGTGAGTCCAGCATAGGTTTAACATTACAGACATTTATAACTTTAGTTGTATTAGATTTTAGATTCCGACTCGAAATTCTTGTATATATGATGATATCTATGGCAAATCATGAAAAATACCACATTGTCGCACTGACATAGTGTGCGTGATTAGAATGCACACAAAAATGTCGATTTAAATGCCTCAACAGAATTTAAAAAGTTACCATAATTTAATGGCAAACCTGGTATATTCTGGTACAGAGACTCAAACATTTTGTATCACACTAAAAGAACTTCGATATGAAGAGGTGGATTCCAAACTGGCATAAATCCAAATGACAAGCTATGAGAAAAATGACTAAATGTGGTAAAATAAATTTAATGCCCTTAGATCTGTTTGAAAGAAACTTACGCAAACACTAAGTTAAGACTTAGGAGAATCTGTTAAATAAACTTACACGGTTATAGCACAGTCTAGTATATACAGTCATGAAGCTCAATACGTAGGGAATATGCAGCCATAGAAGTTGCTGACCACTAGGATCGCTACTATCGCCTCACCACAGTCAATGCGAAATAGTACCTGCACAGTCTATTGTTCCTAGTATCCTCAGCAACTCAAGCTTCGTGACTGTATATACTAGTCTGTGGTTATAGCCTATATAAGCTTCAAAAGGATTAATTAAAACATGAATAAAGCAAGTTGAAATCTAAAAAAAAAAGGGCTTAGGACACTTTGGAATCCACCTCTTCATATGTGCACCGCCCTCCCCTCCCCAGTGCCATGGCAGATGTCCACAACCTGTACTCCACCTCCAACAGAAACATTTGAGCTGTCGATAGCTTGAGGAATTTTGTGTCACAAATCGTTGAAGTTATCCTGAGGTACATGATGCACTTGGTCTTTCACAAAATTTCACAAGATAAAGTTCAGATGAGTAAGATCCAGTGAGCATGGAGGACAAGTGAATGCTTCAGCTCGAATTGACTTTCTCAGGCTTCTTGCAAAGGTCGTGTGAATTTTCACTTTTTTCTCAAACAACTTCGTTTTACTATGCTTCCCATATACAGACACAATACAGCCCTTTTCTCGTATTTGCTTGTCCCATTTAACTATACGATGAAAGAGTAATGGAACGGAGAAAAATTCTCTCCGGCACCAGGATGTGAACCCGGGTTTTCAGCTCTACATGCTGACGCTTTATCCACTAAGCCAAACCGGATTCCACCCCGGCGTCGGACAGAATCGTACATTAAATAATATATATGATATATATATATCGTGATTTAAGACGGTGCTTATTCCGTCGGATCGACCAACTAGTCATCATTACGAGTGCACCTCAGCCGATGTGTGGACTTCGGTCCTAGGTTCATAGATATCTATGACGTAGTGCAGAGGGCGGCCACTAGAGGGAACCCAAGAGCTGGAACTTAAAACTGAGACGATTCTGTCCAACGCTGGGGTGGAATCCAGTGTGGCTTAATGGATAAAGTGTCAGCACGTAGAGCTGAAAACCCGGGTTCAAATCCCGGCGCCGGAGAGGATTTTCTCCGTTCCATTACTCTTTCATCGTATGATGACGCAGAATATCTGCATGGAAATATCATATGTACTTCTGTACATTAAATAATATATACCATTTAACTATGCTCACATCTAGGTAGGAACATTTTTGTGATGCCTAAAGTTAAATTCATTCCGAAATTCACGTTGTCTATACTTCACAGATTTCATTTCCATCAGTGAAAGAACGCAGAACAGTTGAGGTGTTCATATCATCATCTTTGCTCATTCTGATCATGCAGACCGCACCAGCACCAGAGTGTGGTATTTTTCATAAATTGTCACAGACGTCATCATCATATTTACAAGGATATCAATTGGAATCTTAATACAGTGAAAATTTAAAAAGGGCGGAAATTAAACCCATAAGCCAGACCTGGTACAGTACTTATATAATGTGTTATGATCTTAAATTTTCCATAATTTCCTTAAAGTAACATCATACAATATTGATTAATTGTATTGTTCATGAATATAATTCTAGCTGTATTCACTTTCATTTAAGCATTTTTTATCCGTTTGGACAGGCGTTGCCACGGGTGAAAACCAGGAAAAGGGGATGTACTGATACGCTTTGTGCGATTGTTGAACATTTCCGACAATCCAAAGGGTTTTAAGGTCGACAAGTTATCAGTTGTGAGTCAGATGTTGCAGTATTTAACACGTACAGTGCAGTTTTTTTGGCACAGTTGTTTAAATATTCCCGCGGGGTGTAAAATTTGTTAACAATGCAAAAACGCTAAATTCCGCCGGGAAAAAAGTTTTTATGGGATGATGAAAGGAAAAAAGGGGTCGTAG
>JAJSOF020000039.1:29207350-29235747 GCA_025594305.2 Periplaneta americana
CATAGGAACAAAAACAAAGAAGGTGAACTCTGGAATTCTAAATGCGGCGATAGAGCAAGTGGACAGCTTCAAGTGCTTTGGCGTAGGCTACTACGAGTATAAGTAGTAACATGAGTTGCTGCCAGTAAGTCAAAAGGAGGATAGCAATGGTAAAGGAAGCCTTTAATAGAAAAAAGGAGCATCTTCTGTGGACCTCTGGAGAAAGAACTAAGGAAGAAACTAGTGAAGTGCTTTGTGTGGAGTGTGGCATTGTATGGCGCAGAAACATGACCATTACGACGAAGTGAAGGGAAGTAAATAGAAGCATTAGAAATGTGGATATAGAGAAGATGAAACGTATGAAGTGGAGAGACAGAATAAGAAATGAAGTTGTGTTGGAAAGAATGAGTGAAGAAAGAATGATGCTGAAACTGATCAAGAAGAGGAAAAGAAATTGGTTGGGTCACTAACTGGCAAGGGAGGGTTTTCAGTGGGGTACGATGGATTTTGTCTCAATGTTAATGTAGGCTAACTTAAGGTTCCTGAAAGCAATGGTGAGGATGTCTTGGTTCGGATTTGCATATTTGTGAAAATACTGTAATTTTAAAAATCTGGACTGCATGTCGTTCTTGGATAATATTTAGGGTAAACTTGCCTGTTACGCTCACAAATGATAATGCAGGTTCATCAAGAAATGTTCAGGACACAGCATCTTTTCACAATACAGGCATCTTATAATGGCTGCTTCTTCAAACTTATGGACATAACAGACACCATTTCCCACACGCAGTAGTGTTTGAAGTCTATTTTTGAAGAAGTTTATTTTTCTTCCTGTATTGCAGCGATGTCAAGGTCAAGAGCACGTGGACAGTTCTGCGTGCGATCAAGCTCTCACTGGTTGCAATGCAGGCAGCAACAGAGAATAAGAAGAGGTGAGCAAAGTGAAGTCTATTGGACTGTCACTCCAAGATGAATTAAACTGTTTTTAAATAATAGATAACATGTTACATTCATACAAGACAACAAGAAATCAGAACGTGTTTTGTAAAATGTACCTCTCTAATAAATGCAAAGAAATATAAACTAGTAGGCTACAATAAATAATAAACATAGCTTCTCCGTAACATATATTTTCAGATAATAGTTAGAATATAATTAATTTTTATGTAATATCTAATAATCAGACCCCGGAGAAAGTATTGCTTACAGGGAAACGCGCGATGTAGTATAGGTAATGTTTATGAACCGAGGACTCTCGCACGCATCACTGTGCAGGTAGGAGTAGTGCCGGCGTAGCTTAGTACAACGCAGTCAAAAGCAATCGACACGGGTCTTCAGAATGCCGAGACCAAAAGTACGCAAGATAGAAGCACTGAGGAAATATGTTCGTCAATATGGAGAAAATGTGTTTTCCATCCATGGTAAAGAACTGTTTTGTGAAATTGGCAGCCGACATGACATGCAACGTTAAGACGCATATAAATAGCAATAAGCATAAACTCGCATGTAACAGACAACAGAATTTAAGCAAGGTACAGCAGGAATCTCCTTCACAACTCCTTGCACGAACATTTTACGAAGATATGTGTGACGCGTTTATTGCTTCAAATATTCCGTTAAACAAATTAGAAAACTTGAAATTCAGTGGCTTTTCAGAAAAGTACACTGGAAGACGAATTCCTAAAGAAGCAACACTGCGGAAGAAATATGTGCAGCATGCATATGAGAAATGTCTGCGTGAAGTGATGAGAAGATATGGGTTTCTATAGATGAAGGCATGGACTCCGTTGGACGTCACGTTGCAAATATAGTTGTGGGTGCCCTTAGTGCGGAATGTTGCTGTAGACCCTATCTCTTAATGAATGAACTGTTAGAGGGGGTTAATTATTCCACCATATGTGAACTTTTTGATAGTGCTATGGAGTTGATATAGCCATCATGTGTGAAATTCAAAATGTGTTACTATGCTGCTAGCTATATAAAGAAACCTGCTAAGTTTCTTCAAACACTTTATGATACACGTTACATGTCTTGCACATGCATGCCATAGTTCATTGCAGCGCATCAATACGTAAATAATATTTCCAGTATGTCAAGTACAATGAAATATTTAGGTCTCTTAATGAGAATAAATTAGAATTGCACTTTGTAAATTTCATAGCTAATCACTGGAAACTAGTCAGAAGGACGCACAAATAATGAGACTTTCATGTATTACTTCATTTCTCATGAACCAAACTGCACTACTGCCAGCATCACGCTGTCTATCGCTATTTACCCCATCCCTCTCAAAGCAGGTATGCTATGTTGCATATTAAGCTGATAGCAATACTTTTCCTGGGGCCTACTAATAATTCAACTAGTATAAAAACATTGTTTCCCTGTTTTAAACTTACCAATACAAAAGTGAAAGAAATTACAGAACATTGTGCATACGGAAAAATGAAATAATAGGATTGCAAGAAATAATAAACATAGTTTAATTTTTTATCTTAGAGTTTTTAGTAATGACGCCTATCTAATTAAATGCTATGTAACTGATACACACTTGATAATGTACTTATTATATAAACAGCACATTTCTAGATACAAATTTAAATTCCTGACTTCTTGTCTAATACAGAAGTGTTTCTTCTTGTTTTACCCGACACCAACCTTCTTATGTCCGGCGAAATTATGTTTCCTGCAGCATGACGTAGCATAGCACGCATATTATCTTAGATAATCTTGGTATTAGTCTTGGTTTTGTGAGGTTCACAAGTGAGGAAAATTGCTCACATACGAGCTTACTGCCAAATATAAAAATAATGTGCGCCGCAAATATTCGTACCCTGGATATATTTCCAGGCAAAGCGAACTTCCAACTTGACTCTATTCACGTATTTCAAAGAACCTGGAGAGAACTTTTCCTCGGCGTAACCAAAGGACATCACAATGGTAAGGACCATTGTCAAACTGAAAATCTATAGACGACATATCTTCACAATGTTTTTAGACAGAATTCATAACGAGTCTATGCTATTAGCATCCATACTTTTGTACTTTATTCTGTAAACTTAAATGCAATGCAGCGAGGAAGAATCTCTACAGTACATCTAAACGTATATTTATTACTATTTAATGTCAATAAAACAACAAAATTTCAATACATCATTATGTACATCAGTTAATAATTTCAGGAATTTCACATTGCTCCTCTTTGTAACCAAATGCTTTCCATATATCAGACAAAGAACATTTTCGCCTCTTTCATGAATAAGAAGTCAGGAGTCCAGTCAGCCTGAAACTTACTGAACGACTTTTTCCTCAATGTGTAATGTGCAACCCTTGTGTTCATCAGTGACTTGTACCTCCGAGCCCTACGTGCTCTGAACAGCGCATACGGGCGATGAGGCACGCCTGCGCTCTCGTTGACATCACTGCTGTATTGTATCCACATTTTTGCCAAGCATATTAACATGTCTTGTAGGAGAGGAGAGCAGGGCTAATGGTAAACAACTGAATGCAAATGTGAACATATTCCACTTCTTTCTTCCATCTCTGTTAGGCCCAATTGTATAAAACTCCCTGACTAAAGATCAACTTTGATCGAAGATCGAAAAGTAAACCGAGTTCAGACACTTCTTCTATTGTATAAAACTTTTCTGCGATCAAATTACCTTGGTTCAAATGCAATCTAAGTTCACGTGAAAAGGATTTGGCAACATCGCATAAACAGGTGAAATATGTGATGCCCGGACCATGTTATACAGGTTTGTTCAGTGTTGCCAATCTAGCGATTTTAACTCTTTTTCAACAACAATTTCTTTTAACTTTTATATTGCTTAAATAGGGATTTAGTGACCTTTTTACACCCCATAATGACAAAATTTAATCTTTCTTCGTTGATAATGAGAAATCTAGCAACTGTACAACTACTTTTTCGCGACTTTGCGTATTACACCCTGTTGGAGACACTGTTTTTTTTTTTTTTGCAATGTAAATAATGGCGGACAATAAGAAGAAGGTTGACTGTTCTCCAAGTTATCATGTTATGGTGTTTGATACTGCTAAACATAATAAAGCTTTATAAAACGACAATTTTCGTTTAGTAATAAAGTTAATTGAACATTTGTGAATGTACCTATCATATCCATTAATAATTAATGGTTGTTATAAACATAATATAATTATTATAGGTTATGTTATTTGATACTGCTGAACACGATAGAGCCTTATAAAATATAAGAATGTTTGTGTATTAAGGCAAGAAATTGAAAGAAATATATATAAATGTACCTAACATATCTATTAATATTAATAATAATGGATATTTTATTTGCACAATCTGTCACTCGTATATTTCAAACAGAAAAGAAATAACTGAACTTGGATCATCTAACTTAATCGGAGAAATTTCTTCAGTCAAAGTTGACTTTAGTTTGAGACAAATTAATCTCAGATTAGACTTTATACAACACAAAATTCCAAGTTCAGCTGAAACAAGGATCAATTTAACCTCTGATCTAAGATTAAATGGTTTATACAATCGGGCCTTAGAAATCTAGAAGTTTCCTAGCCTCTAGTGCTCTCTGCAAGTAGATTATGAGCAAGCTGCCTAGCCTCTAGTGCTCTCTGCAAGTAGATTATGAGCAAGCTGCGCGCAAGAACGGCATAGAATCTAGATTTTTAAAATTGCTGCATTTTCACAAAGACGCAATTCCGAAACGAGCGACTTTCACCATCGTTTTCAGGAAGCTTAAATCAATCTACTTAACATTTTCAGCCAAATTCAAATGAATGCCCTCCTTTGTGCAAACCCAGGTTTCTCCAATCTTTCCTATTTTCTGCCTTCCTCTTAGTCTCCGCAAATGATCCACATATTATCTTAATGCCATCTATCATCTTCTGCCTCGAGCTCTTTTCCCGTTCACCATTCCTTCCACTAAATCATTCAGTAGGCAGTTTCTTCTCAGCCAGTGACCCAACCAATTCCTTTTTCTCTTTCTGATTAGTTTCAGAATCATTCTTTCTTCACCCACTCTTTCCAACACAATTTAATTTCTTATTCTGTCTGTTCACTTCACACGCTCCATTCTTCTCCATATCCACATTTCAAATGCTTCTATTCGTTTCTCTTAATTTCGTCGTAATGTCCATGTTTCTGCCCCATATAATGCCACACTTCACTAGTCTTTTCCTTAGTTCTTTCTCCAGAGGTCAGCAGAAGATGCTCCTTTTTCTACTCGTATTAAAAGTTTCCTTTGCCATTGCTATGCTCCTTTTGACTTCCTGAGAACGGTTCATGTTAATGCTTATACAGGGACATCATTTTATTTTTACTAACATTTTTAATATTAACTTGGGTATACCTCTGGATCAACGCCGTTTGCTACCTCCTTCCACGACTGTAGTTCGATGATACTGGCGTAATATACAAACAAATCACTTTACTAGCTATAGCAGGGAAGAAAAGTAGTTCATCCATTTACGTAAACTAGGAAATATCGCGCTTTTGAGTTTGATCATTTTCATTAGGTTTTTGTTTAATCAAAATACAGTACTGTATTAACAATGAGTGTTTTTACTCACGAACTGAGCTGTCCATGTGGACGTATTCATTATGCAGTGTATATTATACTGCCTACAGCACATTAGCGTACAATATAGATAATGAAGTTAAATTGAAAAATAATTAATCATAATATGGATATGTAAATACACTCTTTAAAGTGGCGACTATTGATTTCGATACAGGCTTCAGTTTTTATGTCCATATTATCGCACTATAGACTATTGTACGTAATTCCAATTACCAGGTTCGTCCTTCGTTCTAGTAACTCATGTTGAAATAATTCTGTAACTACTCTATAAAAGAGTACCTTACGTATTGTAAATTCAATCTTCACTTATGCTCGATCCGAAAAGTCATACTATCTACTGTCCGTCCAAGTGGTTATGTCGTAGGGTCGTAGAAAGGGAGGAAATCATGTGGCAGTTAGTTACTTAACGAGGCCCTTTTATTTAAGTTATCTTAAACAGTTGTATAATATTACGTAGACGTCCAATTCCCAACAGAAATTAATGTTCTCAGAAAAGAGCTAAGACAGTCCAGCCACTAGCTGGCGAATAAAAGCTGGTGGGGAAAACCGGGATGCGACATAGGCAAACGGACGACAGTACCTGTGCGAAAATGATTCAATATTGAAATCTCTTTCGTGGGGCGGTCGTCGGTCGTCGTCGTTGTTGTCCACGACGCCTTTCCTTGCCCTCGGCTGCCAGCTCCGTCGTGTATGGAAAGTATCTCAAGGAGGCACGTCGATGTCAATAATTAAAGATGTACACTAATTAATTTGGGCGCCAGCCTCCTCGAGATTACTCCGGTAGAGTATGAGATTCCCAGGTCAGCTGCAAAACGGTCGGGACATGGGGTTTGGGAGACGTGCTCGTAGATTGAAATGATGTAGGCCCACACCAGAAGTTGTTGGTAAGAACTATGAGAACGTTTATTATTATTATTATTATTATTATTATTATTATTATTATTATTATTATTATTATTATTATTATTATTATTATTAAGTGTTCGTTTCAGATTAGCAGAAATGCGCGTCCAAGTGTATAATATACTGCTCTCACTTCCTACAAGTTGGTAGACTAATTTCTGAGTTCACGTAATTATATGTTTTGTACTATAAAACACCAGTAATATAACGGAGAGTTGATAACGTGATGACAATTTATTCCTAATGTAATAATAATGACGAGAAAAGGATTCAGACTTATAATAATGATACAACACACGACTTCTTACTAAACCACTAAAAAATTCTAAGTCCGTAAATCGTTATCCTTCCGAGTTAGGTTCGCCGAGAATATGTGGAGTGCGTCCTCTCCGCACGCTTTGTATATGCCTTCTGTCCATCCGCCAAATCTACCCTCTACTTGCAACCACCAAACATACAATTTCGCCCTCCTATCTATAAATCACGTGTCTCTATTATGCATCCTGATTGGCCATAATTACTCTTACGTCACTTAAGACGCGCTCTTCAAAAATTGTTCGTTACTAGATTCTCCCCTACTTCCGGTGTTCTGACAATTCTCTGACATATACCAGATCATCTCTTTTTCGAACCTGGCTTGGCGTCATCTTGCTGACCACCCGCAGGCAAAGTCCACACACATTCCCTCATCGGTCAACTCTACGCCTGGACACATGTTTCCTGTCCGCGTAGCGTCGCTTCGGCCTTCCTGCCCACCTGTTACTTCCGCCTCACATTCTGGACCTTTCTTACACGCCCCACACTTACTATCCATATAAGAATATTAACACGAAATACTAATCTGATGAAAATCTCTTTATCCTATAGGAGGAACCGTCTCATTCGTCACTTGAAAATGCGAACATATTTTTGGAACGTGCTGTTTACTATGACCGTAAGGCTACTATGACTGTATATGCGGTCTTGGATCTGTGTGGAGGACGGTTGAACTTCATTAGTAGAATGGGTTGGAGTGAAGTATATTAAAAAACTCAGGTACAATAAAAATTGAAGTAAAAATAAAATGATGTCGCTGTAGTACATCCCAAGTATTTTAAGTTGTTCACTTGCTCTACTGCCTCATTTAGAATTAGCAAGTTTACCTTCTTTATTTTTCTTCCTATGACCATGATCTTCGTCTTGTTTGCATTTATCTTCATGCCATACTGCTCACATCTGTCCTCTAGCTCCAGTAGCGTATCCCTTAGAATCGTCTCCTCTTCTGCTAACAACGCCATATCATGAGCAAATCTTACGCACTTTATTCTTCTTCCTCCTACTTTTGCCCCTCCCATTTTCTGAAAACAGTTCTTCACCAAATCCTCCAAGTAGATGTTGAACAGGGTAGATGACAAAAGGCATCCTTGTCGTACTCGTCTCCTTATTTCACTTCCTTCAGAAAGACATTATACTTTAATAAGCCTGAATACTGGAACGAAAATGTCCAAAGTCAAGGAATGAAGGACTTCGTCAAGGTTGTTGTTTATCGGCATCAGTCTGTATTATTAAAACATATACTCGATTCAACTACAATTGCCGATCACGTAGGAGAGGCTTGTGTATATTTATGTGTCATGGTATTTATATGGATTGTCACCTGGAATGGAATGAACAAGTGAATCACACTTCCAAAAAATATTTTCTATTATTCACTCATTAAACCGACTGAAGCACTTTCTTCCCGATAAATTAAAATTAACCCTTGTACAAACATTCATGATGCCACAATTTGACTACTGCGATATTATATTAAGTAACCTAAATGCAAATTTGAGCAGCGGGCTACAACGTGTGCATAATGCGTGCGTCCGTTACATTTGTAATATTCGCAAGTATGGTCATGTTTCCCTGTCTTTCCAAACTCTGTCTTGGCTAAGGCTAAGCGATCGACGATCCCTGCATTCTCTTGTTCTCTTATTTCAAATCCTGCGCACCGCTACCCCAATCTATTTGGCTTCTCGTTTTCAAAATTTATCCGCATATCATCAGCTAAGTACAAGATCTCATCATAACAATTTACTCATTATAACCTACCACAAGACATCTTTATATTCTTCATCTTATACAGTTTCAGTTGCTAGAAATTGGAACTCACTTCCGAGTGATGTAAGGGGTTGTTGGACAATAACTTCATTTAGGTCAAAATTACATACATTCTTACTTAACAGATTAATTGCTGATTAATATTTGTTACTTATAATGAAACTAACATCTGTCCATTCTTATTATCATCATTAATTTCTCTAAATAGATTTACAAAACCTCTAATGGCAATTACATTAATATTCTCATTATAAAATATATTTTAGATTTATATATATATATATATATATATATATATATATTCTCCTGTAACATAGTCCTAGTAAGCTTATATTAAATTAATTTTCATCATTTTACTAGCTATCCCAAATATTAAATTAATTATAATTGATTGAATTAAAATACCTCATAAATTAAGTTTCAATTTTACCTTATAGGTTTATCTAAATTTAAATAAATATGTAGTCTACTAGTCGTTAAAATTGAAGAATATTGCTGGAGAACCTTTTAAGTGTAGTTTGTAATTTAAATATGTATTGTATTGATTAAGGCTGGTTGAGTGGAATAGAAGGCCTTATGGCCTTAACTCTGCCAGCGAAAATAAAACATTATTATTATTATTATTATTATTATTATTATTATTATTATTATTATTATTATCCTATTAACCGGTCTGAGATACGGAACAGGAAGAATTTTATTGTATGCTTCGATTCTATGGTAAATGGAACACTGCAGCGAATTAACTCCGCACATGAAGAGGAACAAAAAAACGATCATTCACTGTTTTCCTTCACATTACTGTGTCGAATGGCTTGCTATCCTTCCTCGATGATATCTACCCCGTCAGCTGTGTCCGTCGAGCTATCCGTGACGTCAGATATGTGAGTTAAATTTCGAGCGTTTTCATCCATTCTACGATGCAAGCATTCATCTGCGAATCGTCGCTGTCAACACCTACAGATCGCGGATCTAATACTATAACTCATTAACTCGATATTTCAGTTAGGTCTATCTACTTCAGTGCGTTATTCAAATAGTAAGCTTAGAGATTCATTATGGTTTCTTAAGCTAAATTAAAAAAATCTACTACATAGAATTACTACACATGGAGACAATAGGTTGGATGCACAATAGCTATTTCCTAATTATTTCAAAACATTGATTTGCAGCTATCTAGTTATAGTAGCCTAGTAGACCCGCGATGTTTATTATTATACACGGACATCATTTTATTTTTACTAACATTTTTAATATTAACCAGGATATACCTTTAGAGAACCGGAAACACAGTTTGCTACCCCCTTCCACGACTGTAGTTCGATGATACTGGCGTAAAACACAAACAAATCACTCTACTAGGTATAGGAGGGAAGAAAAGTAGTTCATCCATTTACGTAAACTAGGAAATATAGCGATTTTGAGATCGATAATTTTCATTGGGTTTTTGTTTAATCAAAATACAGTACTGTATTAAGAATAAGTGTTTTTACTCACGAAATGAGTTATCCATGCGAACGTATTCATTGTGCAGTGTATATTATACTGTCTACAGCACATTAGCGTACAATTTAGAGAATGAAGTTAAATTGAAAAATAATCATAATATGGATATTTAAACACATTTTTGAAAATGGTGGCTGTTCATTTCGATACAGGCTTCAGTTCTTTCATGCATATTATCGCACTATAGGCTATTGCATCTAATTCCGATTGCCAGTTTCGTCCTTTGTACTAGTAACTCATGTTGAAATAATTCTGTACCTACTCTATAAAAGAGTACCTTACGTACTGTAAATTCAATCTTCACTTCTGCCCGACCCGCACAGATAAAATTACTCAGACATGCTATCTACTGTCCGGCCAAGTGGTTATGTCGCAGGATGGTAGAAAGGGGGGAAATCACGTGAGTTAATTACTTAACGAGGCCCTTTTATTTAATTTATTATTAAGAGTTTTATAATATTATGTAAACGTCCAATTCCTAACAGAAATTAATGTTTTCAGTAAAGACCTAAGACAACCCAGCTTTTACACAGGTGCGAGCAGAAGCAGGTGGGGTAAATCGGGATGCGACGTAGGCAAACGGACAGCACCTGTGCGAAAATATGGTTCAACATTGAAAGCTCTTTCGTCACTGGAAAACGCGAACATATTTCTGAAACGTACTATACTCACTAACTCAGTGCTGTTTACCATATGCGGCCTTGGTTCTGTGTGGAAGACAGTTGGAACTTCATTAGTAGAAGGGATGGGAGTGAAGTACATTCAAAAACTCAGGTACAATAAAAATTGAAGTAAAAATAAAATGATGTCCCTGTACTTTGAACAACGTGTTTCATTATACCAGCTCTTTGCCAGTATTCATTTCCTACGACTGGCATTTCATAAGTCATGGTAAATATATTATATCAACTAATAAAGCTTCAGGATTAGAAATTCACTATATGGGATTGAAGGTCACTGAAAAGTGTTTCGCAATGCTAGTACCAAATTGGTTCCGGGTGCAAAAGGCAATGGAATGGGTAAGGAAAATTGAAAAATGCGTAAATAGAAATCGTTGTTTTGTTACGCACAAAAGGAAACAAAGTACATTAGGCTTACTCATAGCTAACACCCAACAAAATAATTTCCCCAAGGCTTTCACACAACTTTTCCAACAATGGTGCAGACGTTGAACACCATCAGCAGTGTACGATTCGTATATGTGTACCACCTCTGTCTCCCTATTCGCAAACCGCTTTCCACGCAGCGACTTCTTCAATTGCGGAATGAGATCAAAGTGACATGGACTGAGATCAGGCGAGTAGGGAGTATGTTACAGTGCACTATCACTCAATGCTTCTCGTAGCTCAGAATGCCATTGACGAGCATTTCACCACGAAAAACTGAATTTTCACGTACGACCGCTGTTCAACTTTACTTACAGTACATCCATCTTGAAGCACCGCCTCTAACATACAAACTTTTGCGTGTGCTGTCAACTAGCCAGCAATGCACACAGACTCAATCTGGCGGTGGCATCCCGTACAGCAGCCGTGGCGAAAATGTAACTCACGAGCACATTGTGGCTCGCAATGATAGTTGTTCCCTTGCTCCTACCTCCCACAACCCCACCCTCTCACTCACTGAAGTCAAACTCCGTTCCATTTGTATTTGTCTCTGACTTGCGAGTGGCGTATCGTCACAGTGTCTCTCTCGAAACCATGTACCTCTACAAAAACTAAAATTTCAAGTAGGATGGGAGGACGCATTTTTTTTTGCTGACAATATGATGAGAATATTAAATGTATGATTTGTTCACGAGTATTACGAGGAAAACGGTTGTATAACATAAAACGGCATTATACTACAGGTTACTCATGAAACATTAAAAGGTTCGATCCTTTTTCAGCAGATGTACGAATAATGCGGTTAGATCTTCAATTTAAGCTCACAGATTTACAATGTGATGTTAAATGAAAGCTAGATATAAGGACTTGACAAATATTCAACCTTTCAAATCTTTGCCAAAAAATAAATATCCGAAGCTTCGTTCTTTCGCTTGCTCTTTGAAGCCATGTTCGCTATAACTTACGTTTGTGAAAAATTATTTTCAACAATGAAAATATTAAAAACCAGATTTAGATCACGACTGACAGACAAATACCTTCTTGATCAACTACGACTGGCATAACTCCTGATTTTGAAACTCTGTCACAAGACATTCTGAAGACAATTAATTTTAGGTTGTGATAATGTGTCCTATGTTTTCTTGTTCATTTCTTTCTTCGTTACACGTACTAAACATTAATTTGTAGCCTTGTACTGTATTAAATTTTATTCAAGTGCTAGACGTAAGGAAGATGAAAATCCGTTAATAAGTCAGACAGTTGCTTCACTTCCCCTTCGGGTGTCCGCCACCCTCCATAGGTGCTATGCACGTTGCAGGTTAGACAGTGGCTCGGCGCACGATGGCATTTTGGCCACGGCTGCCGTACAGTGTAAAACAGGTCTTATTTTATTTATTTACTTAAGTAGGTTATTTTACGAAGCTTTATCAACATCTAGGTTATTTAGCGTCTGAATGAGATGAAGGTGATAATGCCGGTGAAATGAGTCCGGGGTCCAGCACCGAAAGTTACCCAGCATTTGTTCATATTGGGTTGAGGGAAAACCCCGGAAAAAAACTCAACTAGGTAACTTGCCCCGACCGGGAATCGAACCCGGGCCACCTGGTTTCGCAGCCAGACGCGCCGACCGTTACTTCATAGGTGTGGACTAAAACAGGTCTTCAAACGTATGTACTAAACTAACTATATTTTCGGTTATTCGAAAGATATAACATAGTTACCATGACTTATGAAATGATCCTCGTATTTCTCATACTCATACTTCTTCCCATCTTCCTTTTTGATGCTCCTTGTAGTATTGTGTGCCATTCTTTTAGCACTGAGATTAACACTGCCAACATTATCTGCTCCTTCCTTCAGTAAGATCCATTTCACCTCCCGCATGTGCAGGATTAGACACAAAAACTGACCGATCATGGATGCTACTGTTATCCGATCACACTCTGCTGTTTTTCTACAGTCGTTCACTACATTTTATACTGTTCTTACACTTTTCTTTACAGCTACAGCCACTCTTTCCATGGCCCTTTTCAATGAAATTAGTAGGACTTTCCCCATCTTGCTGAATTGCACTACGTTATTTATTACCTCTTTTCCGTCTGACCGGACTCTTGTACAACGGAGCGGTAGTTTGCGTTTTGCAATATCCATATCGCAGTACTTCACTTCAGATAGAATTCAATCGATGATGATTAGGGTGGAGTGAAAATGTATTATTTTTCACTTTATTCAGAATTAAAAAACGCTTGGGTGTGCAAAAGTTCTAAAAATTTTATGAAAATCGTGTGCTATCTTGAGGTGCAACACTGGCCTTAGAATTTTAAAATATTACAAAAATTACCGTCTTTTATTATTTTTTATATTTTTTAAATTTTGCCGTATTTAAATCAACTTGGATGTTTAAGGTGTTTGTAATGATGCTGTCATTCCTTAAAAAAAATTACATATCAAATTGAATATTTTAAAGTGCCACAAGACCATAAAAATTTAATTATTTTTCATTAAAATTGGTTACTCAAGTTTAAAACTATAACATTGATTTATATGATTTATATCTGGTCCCGTTGGCCATCTATGTAGTGAATGTACAGAGACATCATTTTATTTTTACTTTAGTTTTTATTGTACCTGAGTTTTTTTATGTACTTCACTCCCACCCCTTCTACTAATGAAGTTCAACCGTCCTCCACACAGATCCAAGACCGCATGTACAGTCATAGTAGCCTTAAGGTCATACTAAACAGTACTTTCCAAAAATATGTTCGCGTTTTCCAATGACGAAAGAGCTTTCAATATTGAATCATTTTGGCACAGGTACTGTCGTCCATTTGTCTACGTCGCATTCCGGTCCCCCCCAGCTTCTATTCGCCTCTCTGTAAAGGCTAGTGGCTGGGCTGTCTTAGTTATTTTCTGAGAACATTAATTTCTGTTAGGAATTGGACGTCTATGAAATATTATACCCATGCAACTGTTTAAAATAACTTAAATAAAAGGGCCTCGTTAAGTAATTAACTGTCACATGATTTCCTCCTTTCTACGATCCAGCGACGTAACGACTTGGACGGACAGTAGATAGCATGTCTGAGTAATTTTATCTTTTCGGATCGAGCAGAAGTGAAGATTGAATTTACACTACGTAAGGTACTCTTTTACAGAGTAGGTACAGAATTATTTCAACATGAGTTACTAGTACGAAAGACGAAACTGGTAATTGGAATTACATACATTAGAACTGAAGCCTGTATCGAAATGAACCGCCACCATTTTGAAATATGTGTTTAAATATCCATATTATGGTTATTTTTCAATTTAACTTCATTCTCTATAGTGTACGCTAATGTGCTGTGGACAGTATAATATACACTGCATAATGAATACGTCCGCATGGACAGCTCAGTTCGTGAGTAAAAACACTCTGTTTATTCTGTACTGTATTTTGATTAAACTAAAATCTAATGAAAATTATCAAACTCAAAAGCGTGATATTTCCCAGTTTACGTAAATGGATGAACTACTTTTCTTCTCTCCTATACCTAGTAAAGTGATTTGTTTGTATATTACGCTAGTATCATCGAACTCCAGTCGTGGAAGGGGTAACAACCATTGATCCAAAGGTATAGCCAGGTTAATATTAGAAATCTAAGTAAAAATAAAATGATGTCCCTGTATATGCGGTGGTGACATTTGAAATCAAAATGCAATCAGAATGTTGGAATGGACCACGGCACCTCTTGAAAATGATTCTGTTCAGCAAATACCTAGCGGAAAATCTTCGTTGTTGATCCTGTGATCGAAAGAAATTCATATTCCTCACGCCCCGAAAATATGTTAGCTATGGTAACTGATATAAGGGAAGCTATCAGGAAACTAGTCTTTTCTCATATACTTAGGACGAGAGACAAACAACTCAGCAAGGACGTAAGAAAATTTAAGGTACCCAAGCTGGTTCAATGCTTCGGACTACCTAATATGAAATGATGTCGTGAGAGTTACATCAGTACTGAACCACCGTTAACTCAATCATCTGCTGTGATAATGAGTCACTGACATTTCCAAAGTTCTTATGTCATACACAAGCAGTAGAACGGTGTGTTTCATTTAGTGACTGGCTAATTCAACAGTTTGTGAACCACAACGGGACGGATATATCAGAGACGGACTGAAATATAGGACTGCCCTGCCTCATTTGGGGGAGAGAAAAAAAAAGAAAAAAAAAACTAAATATCATATTTAATATAATCAGAGTTAATAGTTTTTACAGTTTATTTGTTATTCACTTATGGTCACAAAATACTGGCTCGTACATAAGAATTGTAATGTACTTGATCTCTGAAGTGAACATACTTGATTTTCATGTTCATAAATTAATTTTAATTTAGATAATAATAGATTTTCTTTTCAAAAAAGAGTTCATAATGTTTAAACTATAACCAATAGAAATTTATAGCCATATTTGTGATTTTTTTTAATTTCTATAAATATTAAGATTTTCAATCTTCTTCAAGCACTTAGAAGTTGAGTTTCGAAGAAGATAACTTTTTCTTACTATTTACATTTCCACTAACATTATTAAAACCCAAGATACGTGAAATTTGAAATGATAATGAATGTAAAAATTAAAATATTAATAATGGAAGGTATAATCTTTCGGGCCCTTGTGGCAACTGAAGATGTGGCTTCATTAAGAAATAAATAAAGCCGGTAAATATTCTCATAATGCATCAACTTTTGCACGCCCAAGCTTTTTGATATAGGTAAAAAATTTTCACTGCACCCTAGTGATGATGCACTCACTGTGCCACTGTGCATACTGCACTGATTGTCCTCAAAGATTCAGAGCGATAACGGTCGCTCGCCTACGACAATGTTTACTGTTTAGTTTCGTCATCGGTAATTATTGTAGTTGAATAGAGCTTAACTACCTAAACCAGGGATAAGACGATATTAGCTCCCAATCACGGGCGCATAGCGCATCCAATGTAACGTAGACAGCAGGGATGTACAGTTACCCTTAAAAAGAATGAGACGATTCTTGGTTGTCGGAAGTTAAAGTTCTACAGCGCGGTTCACTCGATATCGACGTATAACGATAAGTACCATGACAAATAGAACAAGAATTGTTACAAGGACCACAACAAGGACAAGGACCAGAATAAGGATCACGAAGAAGACAGCCATTTAAAGCCACGATTTCACAACATAGCTCGGGTAACAAAATATCATTGCTTCTCTGTACCGAATGGCAAATGCCTGCTATCGGATCTACATTCTGGGCTGCGGCTGTCACTGTCTTGTCTCGGTAGCTCATATAGTAGCGTGTCGGTTCCACCGTGTAACCGAAGCGTTTCGTGTTCGATCCCAGGTAGAACTCTTTTTTTTCATTCAAGTGTAATTAATTTGTTCAGAGTTCCTCGACTGTATAATTTGTCGAAAAATATGGAATAATTTATGCCCAATTTTTTGGTCTACAAGTGGGCTGAACCTCGTCAAAAAATAAATAAATCTTACTTGGAAGTTAAAAGTATTCTTCCTGAAACAAAAATCATAAAAAAAAACAAAACAAGACCCGTTAACTTAAAATCTTGTCCACATACCATCATACATTTCTCCAATCGAAATCCACTCGATTGGTAGCGAAGGCAAGATGGTTGACAGCTTGTGCTTCCCCCAATATTTCCATTTGCGCAGCCCTCCGGCTCCTAATACCGCGGTTCCTCAACCTGCTGATCACAGTCTATGAAGAACCGGGAAAGTTAGATGCTGCTCTTATTTCGTTAGCAGTCCGAAAGGGGTCCGTCGAACTGTCTCGAATAAGAGAGCATCCTCTTCCAATGAAGAAATCCGCGGACGCCCAGGAATAGGGCGATTTTCGACCTCCCCTGAATTTTGTAACGACGAACCCCTTCGCGGCTGTACTTCCAGGAACACTGACCAAACGGCCAGCAGATCTAGCCCCATATCCAGCCTCAACTAGAGCTATAACTCGCTGTCTCATGTCACGTCGGTTCGCCATTACGATGAGAAATGAGGGATGACGATAATACTTTAGTGTAGACAATGACTATTTAGCGTGATATAGTATTATTGAAATAAGGGGCATCTTGCACAGTACGAGTTAATAAATCAACTCCAAATTAAATATTTAAATAACAGGATATAACTGAAGTCCAATTATTGTTGCGAAACTAATCAAATTAAATCTAATTACCAGGGAACGGATTTATATGGACTAAAAATATATGAAATATGTAAATATATATGTAGTTATTTTTACCAAAATATGGAATTAAATATGGATTTTTACCAAAATATGGAATTAAATATGGACTTAAAATTATAAAAAAATGACTATGTACGTTAAATATTGGTACATTTTAATCAAACTAAACAAAAATATAATGGACGTACCTTATCTTCCAATGTAGTTTCAACAAAACACAATTTTTATTGTCTGTTACCATAACAATAGGTTACAAACATTTCTTTCAAGTGCTGAAAAGTGAATCTTCTTCTATTGTCTCTGAGGATAGATTTATACTGACTAAAAGAGCGTTCGACGTCACAAGAAGTAACTGGTACATAATTCAATTTCACAATGTCTGCTGGGGATAAGTCCAAGTTAATCTTCACTGTTGATTCACCACTCATCACAGCAACAACCTTTTGTAGTTCTTCATATCCAGGGTTTTTTGAAAGTACAGTGTCCACCTTAGCTCTTACTGCATCTGCAACTTTACCTCTACCACGATTCAGTTGTTCCACAGTACTATTTATAATTTCAAAACTTTCAGATAGTGAAAGGTGCCTATTTTGGAGACTTTTGAGCGTTTTATGATGCATGAAAATGTATGCTGAATGTGAGCTAAGTCATTCTTCACACTTATGTCACAGGTAACTGTTTTCGCAGTATCAATTGAGACTGCATCTTCAGAGTCCAATGCAAGGAGAACATTGTTAATAGAGTCTATATGTTCGGCATAATATTCAACTGCTTCTAGCCATGTACCCCATCTAGTTAAAATTGGCTTTGGTGGCAATGGAATTTCAGTGTACATTTCTTTCAACACGTTAACTCTACTGGGAGCTTTGAGAAATACTTTTTCACTGATGAAATCAACAAATCTACTTTAGGAAATTGTCTCTGACCACTTCTGCCACACGATGAAATGCATGCGCCACACAAGTAAAATGAGTCAATTTAGGATATACAACAGATAATGCTTGTCCAGCTTTGACCATATAAGGGGCAGCATCGCTAATAAAGAATAACACATTATCGTACATAATACCCTTTGGCCACAGGATACCCATAGCTTCGTTGAACAGTTTAACTATAGTTTTGTTATTGCACTTTTCTAGAACATCACAATGTAAAAGAATTCGTTCAGAATATTGTTCACTTAACAAACCGATAACTACATTACCAACAAGTCTACCTTCTTTTGTCGGGAGTCTCATCAATGGAAACCCAAATTGAACTATCTTTAATTTCATCTCTTATCTTCTGTATTGTCTCATCGTAGATGGATGGAGCATACGTCTTCCTAAGTGTTGACTCATCCGGGATTGTATGTTGAGTATATTTTTCAAGGAATTCCCTGAAGACCTTATTCTTTAGTTTGTAGAGAGGAATATCAGCAGAGATGAGAGAACGGCACAGGTCGATGTTAAACTCAGATCTTACATTCGATGTTGTTGGTTGTGTTAAAAACAATTGTCTCTGCTTGGAATTTAGTTGTTTGTTGGCCTGATGTTTACTAGTTGTAATGTGTTGTTGCACCAGGAACTTTTGTGTAGATGATACTGCACACTGACACAAATTACAAAATAATATTTTATTGTCAGTTGATAAACCATCTTCTTTAAATTCTGAAATGTAACTTGTTAGTTTTGATTTTAAATTGACTGAATGACGTACTTTTGGCATATTTACCGTCTTTATAGTATGATTAACAAAACTGAACCTATGTGTACTCTGACTGGCATTTAACTGTTGAGCTGCACAACTGAAGTCTGTAAAAATATTAAATTAAATTAATACAGTTTTGTAACTTACTTTCCCATTGTTGATAGGACTGCTAATTTTCAAATAACTCTGATGTTAAAGGGATTACTGAACATGTGTTTAAATCTCTATTGTTGAAATGTATTTTTAAAAGTTAATGGAATTTTGTTTTGTTTTATTGTTAAACCTAATATAATATGGACTGTTTTATATGAAATATGGAAAATATATGGAAATTAACGAAAATATGTACTAAACTCTAAAATATGGAAAAATATGGAAAATAAAAGTAGGATTTTTCAACCCTACACATTGTGAAACATAAAGATAATGCAAAATATAAATTATATTAGCTTTATAAGTAAATATGTATTTACATATAAATCCTTTCCCTGCTAATTACATTAAGTAAACAAATCCCAAGTTATGACACCACATTGCTACAGCTAAATTCTAGGTTATTAACATAAGGATTGAATAGGTCCGTGCTTATGCGTTGGACGACAAAACCAAACATCGAAAGTTCGAATCTTGCAGCGGAATGTAACTTCTTGCTTTTTATAATGTAAATCAGACTTCTAACTACAATCATTCATATTTCTTACATTATTTATTAATATTTATAGCCAACATTGAATATGTAAAGAAAAGACTGTAGAAATCTCATATGGAATTTGTAATCTGTAGTGACATAAACATAGATTATCTCTCGGAACTTTTCCGTCAAAGTAAATTAAATTCACTCCTTGAAACTGGAAACTTTAGTCGTAGAGTCATTTTCCCACCTACATACAAGCTGAAGTAGCATAGCCATTGATAAAAGTTTTGTACACAAAATTAGACTGACAGAACCTATTCGACAGAACCTATAATCAATGGCTTGTCTGAACATGATAAACAAATCCTAAGTGTTTCCAATGTCACTGAACAATTTCAAAACATTAATTTAAAAACTAAAAAATGGTCGTAAATGCTGTATCTAGTGACTATTTACATTTATGTCTACAAAATGGATCTTGGAACAACGTATATGATACTGGTACTACTGATATTAAGAGTGAATGTATTGTATTTTTCACTTTAATTTCAGAATCACTTTAGTGGATGTTCTCCACTCAATGTTGTGAAAAAATCCAAAAGTAAAAACATGTAGATAACGCAGAGACTTAAAAATCTCATGTATTAAAAAGAAGAATCTATATGTATTGAGTTGCAATCTAATGATCCTCATGTTCTTAAATACTACAAGAAGTACGGTGTAATTTATCAAAAATTATGAAAGAGGGAAATACTCGTAGAATACATATGAATAGAAAAGTACAACATTCAGATAATGCAATTAAAGCTATTCGGAATATTATTAAAATTAAACTTGTAGATATTCTAGGAAAGAAAATATTTTTTCATTAAAACCAGTGATTATAAACTAGAGGATCCCAAATCTACTGCAAATTCTTTTAATGCCTTATAGTATATAGTACAGAAATATTATTGACAACTTAAACGTTCAGGATATTGCAAAAGATACTGCAATTGGTTACTTAACAGATGCATTTAATAATTAGTATTAATATATGTAATTAGTCAATAACTGCAACAGTGCTTTTTCATTCAATCATAACATGAATAAAATTGAATGCACATTAAATTAAACACTATTGCAAACACGTAGATAAAATAGTTAAAATCAACTGAAGGGGTGAGAATGAAATAATCCAAAGCCACACTTTTAACAAAAATTGTTTTGTGCGAGTGCATTTCTTACACATATGGGAAAGCTACTAATAAAATATTGTAATAACTACTCAACAAATGACATAGCCTAAGGACTCTAAACCTTTGTAAAAGTTTGTCTGTGTGGCTTAGGAATACTTTTTAATTTCATTTTAATTGTTAGTTTTTAATACATATGCATTTACATTGTATATGTGTGTATGTATAAATTCATTCATTAGATTAACGTTTACAATATTATAAATTGTAATTTTGTATTGTCTGTGATCATTAACACTTAATCTGAGGACTTTGTAAAACTCTATTTCAACGTTATTTAGCTATTTCAAAGTTATTTAGACAAAAAAATCGTTGTGCAGACTAGGAATCGAACTCGCACTCTTCTACACTAGACGCAGAAGTCTTAGCGTCTGAGCTATTGAAACGACACGAAAGCTTTCCTTTCTGTGCAGAGTGTCGATCTAGTCATGAAGGTCCATTGTCGCTTTAACTACACGATTTATGTATATATTTATCTTTTATCTACGTAATATTATCATATTTTTTGCAGTTTTTGAAGTGAATTTCGGAACGATGCTAGTAACAAACCAAATAGCCTGAATTTAAGTAACTCAATATTCGTTATCTTGTGTATCAGTGCTCTGGTCTCCGATCATGCGCAGTGTCTTACATCTGAGACTTAGGAATATTCAATCGTCTCATCCTTTTCTAGGGAAACTGTACATGCACATGCAGCGAATAAAGGCAGCAATTATTACAATAACTTGCGTTACTAAATTTCTCGCTATGTAATAGGGCTAATTACTCAGTTATTTAATATACATGCACATATATAAACAAATCGCAATGGGAAGGGTGTTTTAGGAACAAAAAGAGAAATAGGAAAAGTTAATTGTATGTAAACCATTTTCTTGTTAAAAGCAATTATTTATTATGTAAATACTTCACTTCATTGGTTAGGAGAAACTAATAGTGTCTACTTGTTCGACGTGTGTGATCTCTAAGTACTTTTGAGTACCTGTTGAAAAAATAATAAAGACAATATTGATTGAAATAGAGTATATTGATTGTATGATTGTGAAAATGTAGTCCTTACTCTCCAGTCGTGATTATGTAATGAGTTTTCTTAGAGTGATTTGTGAGATGCACGTAACATGAAAAAAACAAATTGATTAAATTAAGATATTGAGAGCCATCGTAATTTTTGGGGTCAATCATTTAAGGAGATATGTATGACTTTTAAAACTTCCACACTTTTCAGCCAAAAATTTGTGAAATTTAAACTATATAAACAGATCTATAATAATATCTGTACAAAATTTGGTGCAATTAGGACTAATAGTTTTGAAATTATATTTTTAAGTATATTTTATATTGACGTTACTAAAAAAAGCTCCTTGCATCAAAGTTTTCAAAATGTTTAGTTCATATTTGCTCAAAATCTTGAAAATAGTTATTGGAACAAAAGTGAACTGGCTTTTTGAGCTTAGTAATAGTATAAGTTAAAGTGCAATCAAAGATAAAATATTATTTCTAAATTAAAGAAACACGCCAAACACGTAGTCTAATAAAAGTATATATCTAGAAACAAGCAACAAATAAAACATCAACAATACATTTAAAATGAAGAAATAAAAGGAATCTAGATACAATCTAGTGACCCAAATGCAAATTTATTTATCTTCGATGTCAATTCCGAAATCAATTTTTTTGTCTCTTCTCCTGAATAATGCCTATTTTTTTAATGTTGCGTCTCATAATGGCGTTTTATGTTGTTTTTTTTTTTTTTTTTTTTGCAAATGATATTTTTACACAAACACTGGACTTCATCACCATGTTCGAAGCATAAATATTGTATCTTCCACTCTTCCTTGAAACTTTATTGTATGAGCGCTTCCGTTCCGTCATGATGCGCTGTGTTCTAAGATCTGTACATCCTTTAGCAATGTTTACAGGTAAAAGAGCTCCGCGCGCGCGCAGCGGGCAGAAAATAGCTCTCGCCCGCAAATATTAGTCACCATCGCAAGACTGGTCTTGACGAGATTTTAAATGAATGGTTTCAGAATGAACCAACAGGAATTAAAGTTTAAAAAATATAACTATTGGAACTCTAATATTTGCAGATGATCAGGTAATAGTTATAAAGACAGAGTATAAATTGTAATATTAATTAATTCATAGTGTTCTACCCAAGGGCAGGTCTTTCACTGCAAATCCAGCGTTCTCCAGTCTTTCATATTTTCTGCCTTCCTCTCTGTTTCCTCATTTGATCCACATATCTTAATGTCGTCTATCATCTGATATCTTCTTCTGCCCCGAACTCCCCTCCCGTTCACAATTCCTTCCAGTGCATCCTTCAGTAGGCAGTTCCTTCTCAACCTGTGACCCAGCCAATTCCTGTTCTTCTTTCTGATCAGTTTCAGCACCATTCTTTCTTCATCCATTCTTTATCCACATTTCAAATGCTTCTATTCTCTTCTCTTCATTTCGTCGTAATATCCATGTTTCTGCTCCATACAATGCCACACTCCACACAAAGCACTTCACTTGTCTCTTCCTTAGTTATTTCTCCAGAGATCCGCAGAAGATGCTATTTTTTTCTATTAAAAGCTTCCTTTGTCATTGCTATTCTCCTTTTCACTTCTTGGCAGTAGCTCATGTTACTGCTTATAGTATATTGTATTGTGTTGTATTGTATTTATTAACATTCCATGGTATTCATACATTGCTTCATAGCTAGAATATGGAACAATTAAAAAAACTTAATACTATTATAAAGTCTTAATTTATAGTCACAGTGTAGATGAAATACATACAGAAGAGATTTACAATATAGTCTACTAGTACAACACAAAGTTTTAGTATCAATTTCATTAAGCGTTATTGAATGTCCCTATCACCACGGCATGGCGCGTCCTCAGGTTGCGGATAGAGGAGACGGCCTCCAGATATGGAGGGTAGCTGCGAATATATTGAATAAGCAGTCGTGGACAGCCGATAAGGGGTGGTCCTCCAGCTTGGGGGTTGGGCGAAGGGCTAACAACCCATCACCGTAAAAAACAGCTTGTTACGTATCCCTATAATAAGCCTCGGAATAGGACTGATTCTCTGGCACGGCCACAGCAAAGGAATAAGGATTTGAGATTTGGCACTTGGAACGTAACTAGTCTTTATAGAACAGGAGGGGTAACATTAGTAGCAAAAGAACTAGCTAGATATAGAATAGACTTCGTAGGAGTACAAGAGGTTAGGTTAGATGGGAATGGCATATCACAAATTGGAGATTACTTGTTGTATTATGGGGAAGGAAACAATAATCACCAATTAGGAACAGGATTCTTTGTTCATAAAAGAATAAAATCAGCAGTAAAAAAGGTCGAATTTATCAGTGACAGGTTATCATATTTAGTACTTCAGGGTAGATGGTGCGACATCATAGTTATAAATGCTCACGCCCCTACAAAAGAGAAAGACGACCATATAAAGTATAGCTTCTATGAGGAATTGGAACATACTTTTGATCAGTTCCCTAGATATCACATGAAAATTTTATTGGGGGATTTCAATGCTAAAGTAGGACGGGAGGATATTTTTAGACCAACTATTGGAAAAGAGAGACTACACGCAATTAGTAGTAACAATGGAGTTAGATTAGTCAACTTTGCCACATCGAAAAATTTAATTGTCAAAAGTACAACATTCCTCCATAAGGATATACATAAATATACTTGGACTTCTCCAGATGGATTGACACACAACCAAATAGATCACATTTTGATAGATAAACGGAGACATACTAGTATAGTAGATATTCGAACTTTCAGGGTGCAGACTGTAATTCTGACCATTATTTGGTGATTGTAGAATTAAGAAAGATTATCAGTAGCCAAGCGAGTAGAGCAACAAGTTAATATAACTAAATTCAATATTTTGAAATTAAAGGACGAGGAAGCTAAGCAAAATTATCAGGTCGAAATTTCGAATAGGTTTGCCACTTTAGAAAGTTCCGACGAAGTTGAGAAAGAATTAGATGTTAATAGCGTGTGGGAAAATATCAGAGATAGTATCAAAATTGCAGCTGAGCAGAGCATAGGTTATTATGAAACTAAGAAAAAGAAACCGTGGTTTGATGAAGATTGTTGCATGGTAGTAGAAAGAAGGAAACAGGCAAAATTGAAATTCTTACAAGATCCAGTTGAGGAGAAGAGAGATAATTATTTCAATGAAAGACGGGAAGCAAGTCGTACACTTAAGAATAAAAAGAGAGGTTACTTGAAGGAAAAACTGAATGAGGTAGAAACAAATAGTAAGAATAAAAACATCCGAGATTTATATAAGGGTATAAAGGAATTTAAGAACGGATATCAGCCAAGGGTAAACGTGATCAAGGATGAGAATGGTGACTTGCTTGCAGACTCTCCATCAATCCTAAACAGATGGAAAAACTATTTTGCGCAACTACTAAATGTACATAGGCCAAATAGAAATGATCGGGACGAAATTGAAATACAAACTGCTGAACCATTTATACCCGAACCCACGCTTTCAGAAGTCGAAATTGCAATAGAAACTCTGAAAAAGTACAAGTCTCCAGGTATCGATCAAATTCCAGCAGAATTAATACAAGAGGGTGGGAGTGCATTATATAGCGAAATTTATAAACTTGTACTTGCTATTTGGGAAAAGGAAATTGTACCAGAACAATGGAAGGAGTCCATAATTGTACCTATTTTTAAAAAGGGGACAAAACCAACTGTGGTAACTTTCGAGGAATATCACTTTTGTTGACGTCGTACAAAATGTTGTCCAATATTCTTTTGAGAAGATTAACTCCGTACGTAGATGAAATTATTGGGGATCATCAGTGCGGTTTTCGGCGTAATAGATCGACTATTGATCAGATTTTTTGTATTCGACAGATAATGGAGAATAAATGGGAGTATAAGGGTACATCAGTTATTTATAGATTTCAAAAACGCTTATGACTCGGTTAAGAGGGAAGTATTATATGATATTCTTATTGAATTTGGTATTCCCAAGAAACTAGTTCGATTAATTAAAATGTGTCTCAGTGAAACATACAGCAGAGTCCGTATAGGTCAGTTTCTACCTGATGCTTTTCCAATTCACTGCGGGGTAAAGCAGGGAGATGCACTGTCACCTTTACTTTTTAACTTCGCTCTAGAATATGCCATTAGGAAAGTTCAGGTTAACAGGCAGGGTTTGGAATTGAACGGGTTACATCAGCTTCTTGTCTATGCGGATGACGTGAATATGTTAGGAGAAAATACACAAACGATTAGGAAAAACACGGAAATTTTACTTGAAGCAAGTAGAGCGATCGGTTTGGAAGTAAATCCCGAAAAGACAAAGTATATGATTATGTCTCGTGACCAGAATATAGTACGAAATGGAAATATAAAAATTGGAGATTTATCCTTCGAAGGGGTGGAAAAATTCAAATATCTTGGAGCAAGAGTAACAAATATAAATGACACTCGGAAGGAAATTAAACGCAGAATAAATATGGGAAATGCGTGTTATTATTCGGTTGAGAAGCTTTTATCATCCAGTCTGCTGTCAAAAATCTGAAAGTTAGAATTTATAAAACAGTTCTATTACCGGTTCTCCTGTATGGTTGTGAAACTTGGACTCTCACTCTGAGAGAGGAACATAGGTTCAGGGTGTTTGAGAATAAGGTGCTAAGGAAAATATTTGGGGCTAAGCGGGATGAAGTTACAGGAGAATGGAGAAAGTTGCACAACACAGAACTGCACGCATTGTATTCTTCACCTGACATAATTAGGAACATTAAATCCAGACGTTTGAGATGGGCAGGGCATGTAGCACGTATGGGCGAATCCAGAAATGCATATAGAGTGTTAGTTGGGAGACCGGAGGGAAAAAGACCTTTAGGGAGGCCGAGACGTAGATGGGAGGATAATATTAAAATGGATTTGAGGGAGGTGGGGTATGATGATAGAGACTGGATTAATCTTGCACAGGATAGGGACCGCTGGCGGGCTTATGTGAGGGCGGCAATGAACCTTCGGGTTCCTTAAAAGCCATTTGTAAGTAAGTAAGTAAGTAAGAATATCATGAATTCACCTACTGAATAGAAGGCGTGAGAAATTAGGTGCTTCTTTAATTTGGCCCTACATATTCTTATGTTTTGAGTTTCATTTTTTATATCGATAGGGAGGCTATTAAACATTTTTACTGCCATATAACGCACACCTTTTTGATAGCACGATAGACTTGCCGATGGAGTATGAAAGTAATTTTTTGACGTGTATTTATGCTATGAACTGTAGAATTAGTTACAAAGTTTTCACGATTACATAAGAGGAAGACTATTAATGAAAAGATATACTGACAAGCCATGGGCATTATTTGTAGTTTTTTTTAAATAGTCCTACAAGATTCCCTAGATTTGGCATCTACTATAATTCTAATTACTCTTTTTTGTAATAGGAATATACCGTTACTATCTGTGAAATTTCTCCAGAATATTATTCCAAAGCTCATTACCGAGTGAAAGTATTTACTTTCTTTTACATAGATCTAATAGCAAAACATGCTGAATTTATATACTATTTTAATGTACTGAAGTACATATGATATTTCCATGCAGATATTCTGCGTCATCATACGATGAAAGAGTAATGGAACAGAGAAAAATTCTCTTCGGAGCCGGGATTTGAACCCGGGTTTTCAGCTCTACGTGCTGATGCTTTATCCACTAAGCCACACCGGATACCCACTCCGACGCCGGGCAGAATCGTCTCAGTTTAAGTTCCAACTCTTGGGTTCCCAGGACGCAGTATGTCACGCTTTTAAAGATATTACTCATTCCTAAGCGGAATTTAAATTCGAACACGACGCGAAACAAATTCACCACGCACCGTGTTCAGACTTAAGGAGTATGCAGATTTAAGAAAATACTTTGTCACCACCATTTTAAATTGGTATTTTCATATTTATATGCTAATCGAGATGTTACTTTACAAAAATGTATTTTTGTGTTTTTGGTTTTTCCTTTGTAGGCTGTATTAAATTGTCACATTAAATGACACTATAAGAAATGTAATGAATAATGATACATATTAATTAAAATACTGAAAAAGTAAATAGTTAATTATTCTATACATACATAGGTTACTTACTTACTTATGGCTTTTAAAGAACCCGGAGATTCATTCCCGCCTTCACATAAGCCCGCCATCGGTCCCTATTCTCAGCAAGATTAATCCAGTTTCTATCATCATATTTCACCTCCCTCAAATCCATTTTTATATTATCCTCCCATCTACGTCTCATCCTGCCCAAAGGTCTTTTTCCCTCCGACCTCCCAACTAACACTATGTATGCATTTCTGGATTCACCCATACGTGCTACATGCCCTGCCCATTTCAAACGTCTGGATTTAATGTTCCTAATTATGTCAGATAAAGAATACAATGCGTGCAGTTCTGCATTGTGTAACTTTTCCATTCTCCT